>OZ010715.1:1556908-1615887 GCA_963932345.1 Ophion ventricosus | reverse complement strand
TCCTTATCGTACGTAATTACCAAGGAAGCAAGATTGACGGTTCTCGTTTATCGACTTGGGGAAGAAAAAAAAAAACGACTGAATTTAGGCGATTGACGAGAAGACATTTTTATCCCTTCCTTCGGATCAGCCTGAAAGATTTGGAGAGAAAGAACGCGGTTATCGATGAGTTATATCTCATAACATTTTCTCACTTTCTCCAATCTTTCTCTCTCTCTCTCTCTCTCTCTCTCTCTCTCTCTCTCTCTCTCGCTCTCTCTCTCGCTCTCTCCTTCTTGTTTCCTCGATCCGTATATCCATCAACCTATCCTCGTATACGATCACGCCCGCTGGCGTTTCGCCCAAAGCGTTATACCCCCCTTTAGTAGTATTCAAGATGGAAAGGAGAGACGAACGAAATGAGAGAGGGAGAGAGAGAGAGAGAGAGATGAGAGAGAGAGAGAGAGAGAGAGAGAGAGAGAGAGAGAGAGAGAGAGAGAGAGAGAGAGAGAGAGAGGGGAGAGAGAGAGAGAGGGGGCGAGAGAAAAAGAGAAGAGAGAGATGAAGGAGAGCTCGCCGTGAGAGCGTTTGCTCGGCATCGGCTATGATTGATGAAGCGGAAGCGATCGAGCAGCATCGATTTGTATATATACGTACGCGTATATATAATATATATATATATATATATTATATATATATATATATATATATATATATATATATATATATATATATGAAATATGCGGCCATCGAGGTAAATGTGGTTATCCCTACTGCGTTGACGTTATCTCGCGAGATGGAAAAGTAGTGAACGAGAGAGAGAGAGAGAGAGAGAGAGAGAGGGGCAAACGGTAAAATGAAGGTATTTTTTGTGCAAATCGTTAAACCCACGTAACGCTGTTGAATATTATATCGAGAAAGAACAGATATTTCGATTTCATACACTTAAGGTAGTAATCTCACCAAGGCGTTTTTTTATGGATTTTTTTTTTTTCAATATCGAGGTCCTATTCAGGACACTATTAAGGAGGGGAAAGCCCTTTAGACGCCCGAAAATGAGTCATTTTTCATGCCTGGACAGGATATGAAGGGTGTGCTTTATTACGAACTCCTGGAAACTGGTCAGACGTTGACTGCGGAACGCTATAGCCGACAATTGAACAAACTGAGCGAAGAACTTGATCAGAAAAGGCTATTTACTGGGCAAGTTAGCAGGCAAGTCATACTGCTGCATGACAACGCTCGACCTCACGTTGCTCGCGCGACTCAGAAGACCCTCTTGAACTTGGGATGGGAAGTTCTCCCGCACGCGGCATATTCACCAGACTTGGCCCCATCCGACTACCATTTGTTCCGGTCAATGCAGCACGCCTTAGTGGATGAACAGTTCAAAAGGCTGGACGATGTGCGTAATTTCGTCGATGACTTTATCGCCTCGAAGCCTTGCAAGTTTCTTTCGCGACGGCATTCGTATGTTACCTGAGAGATGGCGCAAGGTCATAGAAAACGATGGACAATATTTCCAAGATTAAGGTCGTTCTCTATTTTTTTTTATATAAAATAAGTTTGCTGAAAAATTTGTAAAAATTAAGTCATACACCTAATAATTTTCCGCCTTGTATCGTTTTCCACTTTTTCAATAGAATATCGGCAATCTGTTCGTAAGATGCGGGTTGGAGCCGGGGGTCGTTGGTCGGAATGCTACGAGACAAGGTTCATGGCCTCTTCGTCACTCCGTCTCTCTCTCTCTCTCTCTCTCTCTCTCTCTCTCTCTCTCTCTCTCTCTCTCTCTCTCTCTCTCTCTCTCTCTCCCTCTCCCTCTCTCTCTCTGCCTCTCGTTTTCAGACAAATTATTTTCGCTCGCTTGCTCGCACCCTCATAAGCTTTGCGGCAACGAATGTACTTGATTTTTAACGAATGCCCACAGCTAGAAAGCAGAAGCCTGCGCTTTGGCGCCACTATACCACTATGATCCTTACTAGCGGGAGCTGCGGCACTCGGCTGAAGCCAATTTGCAAACTTTCCGGCTGCAGTGAGTGACTGACAAAGGGAAAGAGACAGAGAGAGAGAGAGAGAGAGGGCTCGTAGGTCAAAACCTACTTGTACTCATTAATGAACACCTACACGAGTGTGGGTGTGTGTACGTTTGACTGTGTACGATTTACTCTTCGCTGTACGCGCCTTCACGTGCATTATGCAGAGAAAATTTTCCGTGTGCTGGAATATCGTTGCTCGAGACTTTTTCGTGTTACTGGCGCAACTTTCCGCTCGTTTTCGAAAACATATACATTATGCAACAAAACAGAAGAAAAAAAAAACAAACCATGTATTATATTTGCTCACGAGTGTACGATCATTAGCGGATGCGACGAAAATTTGAGTGGAGAGTACGCGACGTAATACGAACACACAGAAGGGGTATCTGTGCTAGGTACGAAAGCCACAAAAGCGTTTCAAGCCCTCGCGGTCACTTTGATTCGCCTACGCTGAATCGAGAGTACAGATACAGAGGCAATTTGTCCAGCACGTTCGAATTATTTCGCTTGTCGCTTTCACGTATAATGAGGTCGGACGCCGTAAACTCTGCGACGCGGTGTCGAAACGGTGCAATCAAAGATTCAATCGTTTGTACGTTGAGGTAGAGTACAGTCCACTTGCAATTTTTAATCATAGACTACGAAGGTTCGTAACGAAAAAAAGTCAATAAGATAATTTCATGGATATATGCATACACGAGTCAAAATTTATAGCCTCCTCTGAACACTCGCAGGATCCATTTCTTTTGTTATGCACAAGCCTGCCAGCCTCCGTTGAACCTACCAAAGTCCATTTGTCGAGTTCAGTGCCACGAAGAGGCCTCCATTTGGTCCGAAGGCGGGCAACCACTTTAGATGCTTAAAAAAATCAATTTTTTTTATTTTATAAATAGTTAGCAAAATATCTTAAGAATACACCCTGAAAATTTCAAAACGATATTCGGATTCCTTCTTACGGTATGTATATAAATGATAAAGACTCTCCGCTCGACTTCCAAGCGCGCTCAGGTATCCACGAGCGCTCAGTTAGGTAGTTTGTTTGGGTTTGTTTGGGTTTTCATAACCCAAACAAACCCAAACTGGACCGTTTGGCGATTAGCTCCAAAACATCTCCATTCTGGGTACAAAGTGATCGAGGTAGTGGCATTTCTTGCTGCTATTTTATTCAATGAAGGAAAACCAGCCCTACTCATGGTTATGAATGAACTACAAATCGTAGTTGGCAGGCAGAGCTACGGATATGCCGAGCAAATGGATCAGATGCGCGTGGCTCGGTAAAATAGAAAAAGTTTATTAGAGACAAAAGAAGCTCGAAAAGCTCGTAAAGAGGAAATGCAAGCTTCAAATGAGTTGCATGAGGAAGAGGAAGGACTGCTTTATGGTGCTGGAATCGCTGATTAATCGGTAAGACACTTTATCATTTGATTAAACACATTTGACTTTGAGTTTTTCGTTTGTGAAACTTTAGACGTGTTTTTCTCGAAACGACATTTTTTCAATTTGCGGACATCATAACTCAAAAACTAATTGATGGATCATCTTCAAATTTGGAACACGTTTACATAATATAATTTATTAAAACATGAACCTAAAGTTGGAAAGATTAGATTGTTTAAAACATATTTATTATTGCAAAATGCCGGGAAAAAAATGCTAAAAATCGATCATTTTTTTTCAAACATGTTCCAACATTCAATTCTCGATTTTTTTTCTTCAAAATTTAGATTCATGGTCTTGAAAAATATCTCAAGAATGTATAACAAATTTGTTGGTTTATTTCAGATGCGAATTGCGAGCTGCACAGTTCCCGCAAATCGACAACGACGATGAGGACACCCCAAGAGACACAGCGGATTACACCTTAATTAATGCATGAAATAACTTGAAAAAATTACCAGAGATGTATGAAAATATGAATAAATTATTGTCAGAATTGCGGAAATTTCCGTTTTTTTTTTCACAATAAAAAAATCAATACAATCATCTAATTATCGGTCTCCTAAAGTGGTTGCCCGCCTTAATCTGCTTTCGATCTCAAGTCCGTTGCCACGAGCTCCACCTAGCTTGCTTTGAGCCCAAATTCGATATCTCCTCCATCACCACTCCATTGTGGCCTGATCGGTAACCCGTTCGATGACGAAATAAATACGTTTTCGCTGACTAGAGGGTTCGGAGGGTTTACAGTGCGCCTACAGTAGGCTCAATGGAGGCTCCAGAGGGTCTACAGTGCGCCTACAATAGGCCGAAAGGGGGGGACCAGTAGGCTCTGCGGGAGTGCTTGAATTAGGCCCATCTGGGATTTCGTAGGTTCAGTTGCGCTCTGCATTGGGCCTCCTTTGAGTGACAATGTCCAGTTTCTGCCATTCGGAAGGTTTATTGGAGGCCTTCACGTATCGGCATTACAAACATTGTATCCTCGTTTAGGTAGCCGACAATTCGCTATCGCCGATCTCTTCTCGGGGAAGGAGGTCTTTATTTTGCGGGTTGAACGCGGCTCGGAAATTTTGACTTTGATGAAATTTGCACGGATGCACTTGTGACTTTTGATAGTCACAAGTTCATTAGTGTGACTTTTGATAGTCTCAAGTGCATTCGTGTGACTTTTTTTTTTTTAAATCTCCGGATCATGGCGATTTCAGGTGTTTTCACGTATTCAAATTTCCACAAAATTCTCACGTCCTTTGAGAATATCACTGATTTACGTGATTATCGCACATTCCGTGAACACACAACTGATGCGATAATGAAAAAAAAAGCAAATGCACAATCATACAGATAATTCATCGAATTCGAACGACTGAATTAGAAAATGGAGCCGCGTCAACTCGAAAACAAGAGGAGATAGATTCCCCATACATATATATATATATATATATATATATATATGATCGTTTCGCCGGAGCGATGTGTGGTTATACCTAGTTGATAAATCGTTTCTGCATTTAACAGCACGAGATACATCGATACAAAAGCGGCAATACGTCTCTCATGCTCGACTTATTTTGACATTATAACCACAGCCTGGAGTATCGATACGATGGATACATATAGCCGTATCTATATGCATGTATAAAATATATATACATACATTTTGAATATATATTGAAAAGTTCCAAAGTTATTGCGTGGAATGTGAAATTTTCCACCGCGCCCCATAAAAACAATGTAAAACCATGAAATCTTTGATTGCCAATATCTCGAAAACGGAAACGGCGAATGAAATTTTGCAATTAATAGTGTCACGAATGAGTTCTCAAAAATAAAATTAAAATCTACAGAAAAACCTTGGCGAGACTACTACCGTAAATAATTCGATTTTTTTTTTTAAGGATGTCAGAATTTCCTCAAGAAAATTCTTCCATTGCTGATTTTTCTACAGAACGGTCTTCGAAATGACATTTATGTAAATATATTTGCATTTATCTCAAAATAGCTTTTTGTACATGTTGAAGTTTATGTAATGTTGAATATAGAGTCAGTGGGCAGCTATGAGTATATATATATATATATATATATATATATATATATATATATATATATATAACCCTATAAATGAACGCGGGGGTGCTATTGACAATGAAGGTAATAGGTGTAAAACGAAAAGGGTTATTTGACCGGTACTGCTAAACGTTCGATCGACGAGCGACGAGAGACAAAGAGAGGGTGAGAATAAAAGCTGCGGTAACCATCGCGTCCCATCGATGGGTTGGTGACGAGGCGCGGGCTCGAAAATGAGGGTTGGAACAAACCGGAATTCACATGGTGATCCATTCATCCCTCTTAAACCCCTCCCCCACCCCCGAAAGTCGTAACGTTGACGCGTAAATAATCACTCGAGAGGACGCGATGCATTGGACGTCCCGTTGCATTGCTTTAACGATCAGTCCAACAATGTGCATCTCTCGTATCCTTCTATATATATATATATATATATATATATATATATATATATGGGGCATTCCACGTCAAATCGACCACTTTTCGGCCCGATCCCTCTCGATTTGGCAGAAACTTCAATACGTTATTGTTTTCATCTTGAAACGTTTGTGCGATTTTTCTTCAAATGTTTTTACATAATCACAAATACGTAGTGAATTTTTGAAAAAAAAAATCACCATATAAAACAGCTATATTTGAAAATAATTGAGAATAAAAATAGAAAGAAAAATCTTACCACGTTGGGTCTGGCGGCAAAAAATGCTAAATTCATCATATTGTTTTTTACAAACAAAAAATCAAAAATATAAAGTGGCGTTCTTTAAAAAAATCGCGTTTTTTTTCAATTCAAAAATCATGTCGAAGATGACCGAATATTTTTCAAATATTTTTTTTTTTTCATAAAGAACATTTCAGAACGAACAACGTAAAAAAATATCTTAATCGGTCCATTTTTCAGAAAGTTATAAGAATTTGAAAAAAAACGAGCGATTAAAAAAAAAGTTAACTACGCAATTGTGATTATGTAAAAAAAATTGAAAAAAAATCACACAAGCGTTTTGAGATGAAAACAATGATATATTAAAGTTTCAGCCAAATCGAAAGGGGTCGGTGCCGGAAAGTGGTCGATTTGGCGTGAAATTCCCCATGCACATATATATATATATATGTATGCATATATAATTTGTAGAAAATCCGATAGTCCCGTTCAGAAGCCGCGACCATGCGTCAACAATTTTGTTCGCAGTTAATTCTCCATCGACATCGAAATTGAACGCTCGCATGTGTTATATAAATATTCTCGCATGCTAAATATTTATACGCAGGGTGCATACCTTATTTGCACGAATGCACGCAGAATTTCGGTGTCCAATTGAAATCGATAATTCCAATTTGGGGTGTTTCTTGCTTATAGGGCTTTTAGTCTTCGTCGTTTTTACGACGCGCGCGAACGGATGGAAATCATTTTATTTCCGAAAATAAAAAAAATTAACGTAAAATTAAAAAAAAAAAACAAGCTTTAATTTATAAACTATTGAACTAAAAAGTTAAAGATAATATTTAGTGTATGAAATAATTTTACAAGGCTGTACGTAGTGTAAATTGTATCAAACATTGATTTTGCATACAGCTCTGCCAAGAATTTAAATTTCAATTTTTTAAAAATCCTTCGTTCAATTACAAGCTAAACTTAACTACTAACAGAAAAAATTTGGTTTTTTTTAATTTCAGATAAAGCTATCATATCCTGACTACCACGAGGACACTTTTTTTTTGAGGATTCTCCGGAAACCAGATGGTGGGTGGGGTGACATAAATTTAGTCTCTTTGTTGACCCTGAGGGAGTAGTCGTACCTCCTCAAGCTGTATTTAAGGAGAATTCCTATTCTGATTTGTTCGGTAAAAAAAAAAAATGCGAAGTGGTTAATTTGCGATGTATCAACTGAAGTGGCAATTTCAATCAAAGAGATTATAAACAATGAAGAAGAATGCGTGATAGTCAATTTGTTCACTCACCTCTTGGACTCTTCGATGAACGATTATTTTGTGCCATTGATTGTCATCGAATCGAACTCTCGCGGGTTTAATGTGTAGATCGAGTCTACCGTTTGCGAGCGTCATGCCAACAGCTGCACCACCATCCTTTAGCGAGATTGCCAGATAATCACCACCCTCGCCTGCAACACGAGAATCAATGCGTGCCGATTTAATTGAATGATTGATCATTGACGGAGGGTCTTTTGTGAGGCGTGAGGTGGAAAACGCTAAAGGGCGGTTTCCGTTTTCCTGTGGAAACGGAAAATTTTCCGTTCAGGGGTTTTTTCTTTTTTTTTTTTTTTTACTACCAAGCCGAAGCTCTATATAACGTACGGTGTATATAAAGCTATCAATTATCTCAGCTCTTTTATTCCGAGAGACTCATTATCTTCGCGAAAACACGCTCGTGCTTTTTTCTCCCGAGGGCTAAAAGAGGGCTCGTGTTTTTTTTTTTTTATTTTTTTTTCGCATTGAAAGTACGAGTATCGTGCTTTCACCCGGGCCAAGTGGTTAAATCGTGCACTTCATTTCGGGCGACGCTTCAGAAATTTCACTGAATTATTTAATGATGTACTCGTATTAAAAAAAAAAAAATAATATTTTAAGAAAAATTCTTCATTTTCATTCGTCTTAACTAATTGATGTGCGAATGTGGAATTTAATGCGAAAAAAATATAAATAATTGTGCATTCGTATATAGATTTTAAACTACGTATGGAAAAACACGAGTCACTGAGTGCATCATAAATAATAAAATTATCGATTAGGACCGAAAACTCGAGCCGCTACAGAAAGTATCGTTATATTTTACATTTTCCCCCTGAGCGAAATATTTTTTTTTTCCCACGCCTCAAATCAATTTTTAATAATTCTTTCTGAGCTTTTATCAACTTTCTTTCAGGCCTGACTAAAACCAAATATAAATCGCGGTCCAACAGATAAAATTTCGAAATTTACGAGCTACAAACTTCCGTGGAACCGCAAGTGTGGCACACAGTTCCCCGTGACACATTGTGCCCCACTCTCCCGTACAATTCGCTTATCGTGTCAATCATATTACGGTGTCAATGAGCTATAGAAAATTTGACCACACCCTCATTCGCCACGTTTTTTTTCTTAAATACGACTTTTCTCCCGGCGTAGTTACGCGTTAGCGAAAGATTAAGAGATGTAAAAAATGGACCGAGGCTTGTACCAAAAAAAAAAAAAAAAAAAACGAATGAAAAATGTTCGTCCCCGTTTGCCGAGTAGCTGCAGTACTTTATATGCAGCGTGACCGGCCAGTAACTGTGTTGCGGCTGGGTATTTTTTGGTACATAGCGAGGAAAGTCAGAATTCTACGGCAGTGCGGAGTCAGGAAGGAGAGATTTCGTCTCGGCCTTGCACCGGGCGATGGCAACGACGTTGCAGCATTTCGTACGTAGTACACCCGCATACCGCAGTAACGTCAACAGCGAAGAGACCCCCCAGTCGCTCGTTTATCCACGGATATAGTATAACCACGGATAAACTACCCATTTGGATTATGCAGCGCGGTACGACGTTCCACAACACTTTATCTACCTCGCTTCTCTAACTCTCTCCATCCTCCACCCTTTTCCCTTCCCTTCAGTGTTGGCGAAATCATTCTTCTCTCACACCACCGCACCTTGCTTAACGAATTGCCCTTGTCAAAGAACACAGCACCGAGAGTTATGTGGCGTAAAGTTATCGAGAGAGAGAGAGGGAGAGAGAGAGAGGAGAGAGAGAGAGAGAGGAGAGAGAGAGAGAGAGAGTGAGCGAACGATGATTCGAAGTAATTATAGTATCGAGGAAATCCCACCATCGCAACGAACCAATGATACATCGGATAAATTGATGAACACGTGAAAAACGTATTGCCTATAATTATTGTTGGTATTACGTGGGAGGGTAGGAGGGCGTGGAAAATGCCGCGAAATCGTGCCGGTGTGTTATTCCACATTCGGAATATATGCGCTAACGGATTGATATGGAAATTCAATGATACGAAAGGTTATAATCGGGAAAGCTGGCAATGTGACCGCATCATTGATTGCCGCGAATGTACACCGACCGAACTGTCACGGATGGCTGAAAATATCGAGGACGAAGAATGATTCGATAAAGATGCAATTGCTAGGATATCCAGAGTCAAAATTTTGCGAGCCGCGTTCAAGCCGCAATACAAAGGCCTCCTTCCTCGAGCAGAAAACAGTGATAACGGATTATCGGGTACGAAAACGAGGATAGAATGTTTGGAATGCCAATACGTTAGGGCCTCTGATGAACCTCCCGAATGGCAGAGATTGGACATTGTCACTCAAAGGAGACCAATGCAGAACGCAACTGAACCTGCGAAAAGCCAGGTTGGCCTACTTCGAACGCTTCTGCAGAACCTACTGGCTCATCTTTTGGCCTGTTGTAGGCGCACTGCAGACCCTCCGGACTCTCCATTCAGCCTACTTTAGGCGCACTGTAGACTCTCCGGACCCTCCATTCAGCGAAAACGTATTTATTTCGTCATCGAACGGATTACCGATCAGACGACAATGGAGTGTTGATGGAGGAGATATCGAATTTGGGCTCAAAGCAGGTTTGGTGGGCTCGAGGCAACGGAGTTGAAATCGAGAGCAGGTTAAGGCCTTAGGCCGGTACTGCCACGTTTGATATTTTAGAAATTCCATAAATCATTCACGTATGTTAGCCGCAACCACCAATCTTACAAGCATACGTTGATTGCCCTAGCTAATGTAGATTGGTTTTCATCAAATGGATATTTCCTTACGCTATAAAAAAGTAATTAGGGAAAGCGCGGTCGATGTCCACATGTCTCCGCATGTCGAGCAACTTTCGTCTGGCTCAATATTTCGCTGGATGACTCGCTTGGCGACTAGTGGGCGTATAATTATTCAGCGTTGCTAAAAAAAAAAGTACTTTGTCAAATATCCTGAACGTCGTTGTCGAAATGACTTGCGGCAAGAACGATTTTGAGCGCGTTATTTCCAGATTCCAATTTCTCTGACGAGTTTCGAATACGTTCGATTTCAATTAAGAAGAATAGGACGTGGGCGGGGTGAGTATTGGTAGGGGTTGCTCGAAGTCACACCTTGATTACGTTTTCTCGGGAATTCACAAAGCTCCGGAGGCAATTATCGATTCGGCTGAAGCATACGTGGAAGTGTGTGGTTTCTTCGATCTGCAATGCCTATAAATGCATATATAGGACACACGTTGAAGGGCTCTACCGACCGCAGAATGCCTCGGTAACGACGACGACGAACCTCGACGACAACGACGACCAGGGGTGTCGCGGGGGCGGATAGAGGGGGTGCTATCGTAAATCTTGCACGGCTTTAACCGTTATTTTAGCGTATGCCAACGGATCGTTGGACGATGGTGGTTGTGGGTGTGAAAATTCCGAGGAACTAAAGACCTCCTATAGCGACTCTCTCGCGTTTATCGAGCCATAATAAAGGCACTGTGAATGGAAAGTAGGAAGAAGCAGCCGCTTCTATCAACTTTTAAAGGTATAGAAAAACTCTATATCACTATTCTTGTCGATTTTATCACTCGACAATGGGGCAGCGTTAAAGCCAGTAAATTTTTGCTAATAGCGTTGAAAGGAAAAAAAAAATCATGAGCTGCTGATAAGCTTGAGAATATATCAAATGTTTTTTTTTTTGTTTAAGGCCTCATATACGAAGTGTGTAAATTGAGTAATGAGGCTGGCAACATTTGGGACGCGGTACTTGGAGGGGCAGCAGGTGAACATGTGGATACGCCTTCAGCATGAGTTTGAACTCGCTAGAGTCGTTTGTCCGTAGCGGAGTTTTTGTTCCGTGAAACAGTTTTTTTTTTCTAGCGCGTTCTAAACATGAGTGACATCAATTTCGAGCAACGGTGTGCTATCAGGTTTTGCTTCAGAACTGGGCACAGTGCGACGGAAACTTTTGCAAAACTTCAGCAGGCCTACGGAGACAGTGGTTTGTCAAGGGCCCAGGTTTTTCGGTGGCTTAAGGCATTTTTCAGAAGGAAGAGAGTCGATTGAAGATGAACCAGGCAGCGGAAGGCCTTCATCTTCAAGAACCGATGAAAATCTTTTCGCCAGTATATTCAGTATATTCAGAAAATCTACCATATAGAATATTAAAATTTTCATTGATATCTATTGAAGGCAAATTTTTTTTACGCAACAACCTTAAAACTCTTCGACTTTGTTTGTGGAAACTTGCGCACATGTTTAAAAAGGACTTAAAATAATCTTCATATATGTTTCGTAGAAAGAAATATAAATGTACTTTTGTATAAATCTGCATATTCAATTTAGCGTTGGATAAAGACTCACCGGAATAGAATAAAAGTCCATTGTGCTGCCTCGTTTTGAATTGCAGACTGACAGACTCCTGGGTGCTGAGAATAGGTTCACCCTTGCTGAGGTCGACTCTGAGATACTCGGTGCCTTTGAATGATGCTTCCGAGGGTGCTTTGTCTGCGAACGAAACGAAAATAAATTACGTTTCTTTGCGGTGGATAATGAGGGTGAACTTTTCTAGCTCGCAAATAGACGCGCATACGGAGGATAAAACTATTCGAGGCTGTGGGGTGGTTGTCAGTACGACATTGCCATCTCACTCACTATATAAAGGGTGTTTGGTGCATTGACCGACACAATTTTTTGAAGGATCGGTGAAGGTCATTTGCTAGTTTTTTTCACCCTTAAACCCTATGTCCCAAGTGTCATGGTAATTGAGATATGATTTTTTTTCGTTTTTTTTTAATTGCCCGAAATTTCGCCTTTAAATCGTTATAACTTTTTTTGTTTTTTGGTTGTAATAGCACGAAATAACTTTTGTTGCATTCATAGGGAGTGAAGGAGATCAATTTGAGCAAAATTTGTAACTCAAGTTTAATAAAAACATCGGGAACATAAATAGTACATTATGAGACGAGGACGAGAAAGCGGTTTTTTTTAATGGATGTGAGTTTTCAGCACGAGCCGAAGGAGAGTGTTTCAATCATACGAGGTTAGAAAAAAGTTTTTTTCGTCGAGTATTATATGAAATTTTATTGTACACGGTGTGAAAATGGGAGTTTTACGCACGCGAAGCTTGCGTAAAACGTCCATTATCGTACCGAGTCGAATAAAAGTATTTTCTTAACCCTGACCCTGGCGATTATCTCTTATTTTGACCGCATAATCAATCATTTCTATGACATGTAGCATACCGTTGGAAAGGGTATAAACCAGAGAACTTTTTAAAACAAAGCTAAGTTCAAAATAGCTTTTACTTGTTTTTTTATAATAAATTTAGAAGTTGACATTTTTCATACATTTACACATTTTTAAGACTTTGGAAGCTCACGAGTAATTTTCTTGAAACTAATTCTATCAAATTATAATTTATTCATAATAAATATACATTGCAGAATACACCAAAAGTTATTTCGTACTTTTACAACCACAAAACAAAAAAGTCATGACGATTTCGAGGCAAAATTGCGAGGTGAAAAAAACGAAAAAAAAAAATCATAACTCAATTACCGTGACACTTAGGACATAGGGTCTAAGGGTGAAAAAGTTAGCAAATGATCCTCCCGAAGCCCCAAAAAATTGTGTCGGTCCATGCGCCACCCTGTATAACATATAAATGTTATATAACGTATATCAGGGATAAATGTACAGGTATTTGCATGTAATCTCGCAATTCTACGAATTTAATGAGAGTATTCGAACTACGGTGTACTCTTGTAGGAAAACATTCCTCGGAAAGAATATTGGACATCCGAGTTGGTCGACTGAGTCGAAGAGCAAAAAAAAAAAACCACAATATTTTTTTTATATTATGCACTTGAAACAAACCGGAGATTCCTTTTTTTTCGCGAAAAATGGAAACTGCAAAGCCGTCGGCTTAAATCATCCCCCGATGTTGGTCCTTTGAAGTTTCGCCACAAAAGTTTGCGAGTCTAATGCATTTTCGTCATTATACTTTTGCCTTCCTAATATTTTCTGCTGTTGACGAATAACTAGGGTCTGTTCACCCTTTCGTTCACTTTTTATCCCACCCTCTCCCTCCCCCTCCCCCACCCCTTCTCGTGGTCGTACTCTATCTTTTCTATTTTTCATCTTCGGCCTCTCATTGTTACAGGGAGGAGGGGACGGGAGGGGGGGGGGGGCAGCTGCAAACAAAAGTAAGCCGGTTTCACTGGACAGGTATATAACGGATGAAGAGAGAGCGAGACTTTCGATCCTGTAGCTGACAAAAAGACGACGAGGAAATAAGAGGGTAGGAGCCAGGTTGGAACAGTGCGATGGGTGGCGTAGCTTAATGGCTTTGGGCGAGTGCCAAATCGCGACAGTGTCCGCAGCCGTGGAGAGGGACTCTCGTTTTTAGCTCTACCATGGCACGGCATTGGAAACCTTGCGCGACCGCGAACTCGTTCGTGCTCTCACGTCGATTGAAATGTGTGTTCGTTATATCCTCCAGCCTCTCGTGGCAGTTTTCAAATCATCCCCGGCAAGCCCTTTCGTCGAATATATAATCGCAAAAGCTGGCTGGAAAGCGGATTTTATTTTTATTTTTTTTTGAGTATACGTACGAACCACCTTGCACATGCTCAAGTGGCGTTCTTATTTTTTTTTTCCATCAGTGTTGTCATAGTGATAGCTTGTGGCAAATTCTCCTGGTCAAATTTGAATTCCATGGTCGAAGAGGTATTGCGGAAAATGTTACAGGATTGGCAAGTCGAGTGGATGTGTCAATGTGGAAACTTGGTTTTACAAAAAGTGGTATCGACCGAAGATTGAGGATAATGCGTGATGTGGCCACCTTCATTTATTTTCTTGAATAAATCAAGGCTGATCTATCCGTGCAGAAATTTCTTAGGGATACCTAAGTCCCGATCGGATCCCGATTGGAATATCATACGGATTCCCTAGAAGGGGTATCCTCATCGGAATCCAGATAGCACCCACTACGTAGCACAAGGCGGAGATGTGGTGGCAAGAATTTGAAATACGTATCTCATATACGCATTAAATACATTTTTCTTAGAAAATTAAATACAATATGTATTTAATTTTCTTAGTTCGAACGCACGGAGAGAATTAAAAAGTAATTTTTATCGTGAATTTCACGGTAAAAATTACCGTGATGTATTTCAATGTGGTGACAAGTGAGAAAAGCATAATAATTCGTATGCGACAAGTTTTTTTTTAACTCACGTTACAGAAAATTTCAAATACGTAGGTAAAATTTTACTATACAAGAAGGGTAGCGCGCACGATAATTTTTACCGAGAGCACAATACATTTTCCTATAACACTCATTAAATTTTATAATAAATCTTAAAATAATTGTTATAAAGACGATAATTTTTTATAGACATTTTTGAAAGGCATAAAATAATAAAATGCACAGTAAAATTTCGCTGATATTATATATTTTTTAAATTTAAGTTTTGCGTATTTTGTTACACATGAAAATTTACTAGAAAATCTGGTAAAATGTTCTATCTGAAGAAGAAATTTTATTTTATTTTCGTGAAAATCTGTGTTTTACTCAGTAATAATAAGCGAAGTTTCAGGGTTGTCATCTGGTTACCGTTACTGCACGGTCATTTTTAACATTTAATTCTCTCCGTGCGATCTTCATTTAATTTAAATATAATTACTTTGAATAAATAATCTATATGACCTTTCTCCATAAATCTTTCAAGGTCTATATATTGTTTTTTTTTCGAAAAATGTTATTAAATGTAAAGAATTTTGTTCGAAATTCTGTTATTATTGGGTGTATGATTTCATTTTTACATATTTTTTCTTTGAGCTCAAAATTATATTTAAAATAGAAATATTTTCGCGGTCTTTTGTGGTTTTGAAAGGATCGGACGCAAGGTTTCAGAACACCGAACGACAAGTCTACGTGTGTTACACAACCTCTCAGAATAGCCGAGTTTACGATGGCAACTGATAAACAGCACATTCGGCACTGCATTTTATACGAATTCTAACAAGGAAAAAATGCTTCTAAAGCACGGGAATCAATTTGTAGTGTTCTTGGTGGCGACGTTTTGTCTTATGAAACGTGTAATTATTGGTACAAACGTTTTAGAAGTGGTGATTTCGATCTTAGTGACCAGCCGCGCCCTGGACAGGATATGAAGGGTGTGCTTTATTACGAACTCCTGGAAACTGGTCAGACGGTGACTGCGGAACGCTACAGCCGACAATTGAACAAACTGAGCGAAGAACTTGATCAGAAAAGGCTATTTACTGGGCAAGGAAGCAGGCAAGTCATACTGCTGCATGACAACTCCCGACCTCACGTTGCTCGCGCGACTCAGAAGACCCTCTTGAACATGGGATGGGAAGTTTTCCCGTACGCGGCATATTCAGCAGACTTGGCCACATCCGACTACCATTTGTTCCGGTCAATACAGCACGCCTTAGTGGATAAACAGTTCAAAAGGCTGGACGATGTGCGTAAATTCGTCGATGACTTTATCGCCTCGAAGCCTGCAAGTTTCTTTCGCCACGGCATTCGTATGTTACCTGAGAGATGGCGCAAGATCATAGAAAACGATGGCCAATATTTCCAAGATTAAGTTCGTTGTTCTTTATTTTTTTTATATTAAATAAATTTGCTGAAAAATCTGTAAAGATTAAGTCATACACCTAATAAAATATATAAGTTTTGACAGTTATGTCGTAGCACCGATTTTTACCTAATCGTTTTTCCGATCCTTGAATAAATGATTTCAGTAAACGTCCAGCGTCTTCAGCTGATACGGATCGGTATCTCTTGGTGATTTTTACATCAATCCCTGGGTTCCGATTCGAACATCGAACTAGATCTTGTTCTAGATTTTCGGCATTCTCGCCTGGATGCAAAGTTTCCATTTGGATTCTGACTAGAGTCCTCAATAGTTCGGGATTAGGATTCTGGCTGGAATTCGATTTGCGAACGTTAGATTTCGCTCCCGGATCCGATCCGATGTCCAACTGGATCCCGATTGAGAAATCAGGATCCTAGTCCGAATCGGACTGTATCTATGACAATATTTCTCCACGGGATGCCGCCATTTGAACGAGTTTTCCACTAAATAAATATTAATAAAATCGAATTTGCCTTACACCATACTGTTCCTCATTGAAAAACGGAAAGATTCATTCACTGATCGCTCTCCTTACCGCTCAATGGAACGATTGCCCGCACAAGAAATGCATGAGGTGGGTATTTCTCCCAGTCATGAGTTAGAAGGTAGAAAAAATGATACACGAGTTCTAGGGTTGAATTTGAACCTTTTTCTACACTTTTCCATTTCTAATACGGTGGTCTGGATCATGGTCATCTTGTCAATCGTTATTTTCTGCCGCATGATCGCGACCATAAAATATTAAAATATTAAATGCATTTTTGTACTTCGCTGTACCTTCGTCACTGCAAATTCCTCTGATTTTTTTTTCTTTTTTTCTTCCCATTTGACACTTCACACCTGGCATCGATTTTACTCGAACGGCAAAAATATTCGAAAAATGTGTCGTCACGGTCAATTGTGTGTCAATAAAAATGAATAAAGAACAAAGATTCGTTGTTGCGAATTATCAACGTGTGAGAACGAATTCCTCCAACTAAGAGTGAATTTCTTTCAACCACAATTCGGTTTGCTGTACTTTGTAAATTCGCGTGATGGAATTCTCGTCACCAACTTATGGCGTGTATGCCACGTAGAGGAAGAAAAAAAAAAATTTGACGAGAAGCTGTGTATACAACGTGGGTTGAGAGGCGTACACGCCAGGTGTTTTTATCATCAAGTAAATTGCATTTCGTACGATACACCGTACATGGACAGGCCGTAGCTGTCTTTTGATGCGGAGGGGGGGGGGGGGGGGAGGGGGTGAGGGGGCTGGAAAAATTCGAGTACGATCTACTGGATAAAATTAGGAACGTGGAAAATATTCGCGACACCAGAGGCAATTTTTATTACAACTTTTTAACGCGCTCTTCACCGTGGAGCATTACGTGATTAAAGTTGCGCGTTGATACAATGAACCGTTTATCAGATCGGGATCGTCGTGGAAAAAAGAAAAATTGATTTATTCGTCGGAAAATGTTGCGCCTCGGAATATTGCCCTGGGCGAGAAGAAAAAATTGGATGGAGCAAGAACAATGAGAATTTGTGAAGACTGGATATTTTCAGTGTAAAATGTTTTATTCGAAATAAAAATTAATTTTTGATTATATTAATTTAAGGTAACGAGGTGTGGAGACACGGTGGGTGGACAGTGGTGGCCTGAGCCAATACTTGGGTGGGTGACCGCTTAGCCACAGGCTGGTTTGTCCACTGTTAACTGTACTGACAGAAAAATTCTTTCGATATTAACTGGATGCGTCGATTCGATGTTTTTTTATTAACTTGAATTAACTAAATTTTTCGTGAAATCGAATTTTTCCTATTGCTCTTTATTATTAAAATAATTTATTTTAAATATATTTATTTATTCAAATCAAGATCTATTTAAGGGGTTTGGGTTTGAAAATTTCAAAAAATCCATTTTTTTTATATTTTATTATCTATTAGTACAATATGTCTAGAATATTCTCCCAAAGTTTTAAGTCAACTCTGGGACATCGCCAAAAGTCCTTTTTCCAGTACCTCATCATTACTCTATTCGTCCGCCGGTTTATTTCTCATGGCCCTGTCAGTACACTGTCACCATTCTCGTCATCTCGTGGCGATTTTTCAGATCCCTCGACTCACCAGTTTCTGATCAGTTCCTGAAAAATGGAACGGCGCATCAGGATCTGGCCTAAGACCTGTTACATGGCGCATCTGATCCACATTGGACTGCCTGACCATGACCTGATATTATCTAGGCAAAGCAGATAAGGGGCAGTAGCTTTTCCCAACTAAAGTCAATTCTGGTACATCGCCAAAAGTCCTTTTTTTCAGTACCTCATCATTACTCTATTCGTCCGCCGGTTTATTTCTCATGGCCCTGTCAGTACACTGTCACCATTCTCGTCATGTCGTGGCGATTTTTCAGATCCCTCGACTCACCAGTTTCTGATCAGTTCCTGAGAAATGGAACGGCGCATCAGGATCTGGCCTAAGACCTGTTACATGGCGCACCT
Organism: Ophion ventricosus; assembly: GCA_963932345.1. Classification (NCBI taxonomy): domain Eukaryota; kingdom Metazoa; phylum Arthropoda; class Insecta; order Hymenoptera; family Ichneumonidae; genus Ophion; species Ophion ventricosus. The sequence continues at coordinate 1,597,262 of OZ010715.1, read as the reverse complement.
GATCCACATTGGACTGCCTGACCATGACCTGATATTATCTAGGCAAAGCAGATAAGGGGCAGTAGCTTTTGCCAACTAAAGTCAATTCTGGTACATCGCCAAAAGTCCTTTTTTTCAGTACCTCATCATTACTCTATTCGTCCGCCGGTTTATTTCTCATGGCCCTGTCAGTACACTGTCACCATTCTCGTCATCTCGTGGCGATTTTTCAGATCCCTCGACTCACCAGTTCCTGATCAGTTCCTGAGAAATGGAACGGCGCATCAGGATCTGGCCTAAGACCTGTTACATGGCGCACCTGATCCACATTGGACGGCCTGACCATGACCTGATATTATCTAGGCAAAGCAGATAAGGGGCAGTAGCTTTTCCCAACTAAAGTCAATTCTGGTACATCGCCAAAAGTCCTTTTTTTCAGTACCTCATCATTACTCTATTCGTCCGCCGGTTTATTTCTCATGGCCCTGTCAGTACACTGTCACCATTCTCGTCATCTCGTGGCGATTTTTCAGATCCCTCGACTCACCAGTTCCTGATCAGTTCCTGAAAAATGGATCGGCGGATCAGGATCTGGTCTAAGACCTGTTACATGGCGCACCTGATCCACATTGGACTGCCTGACCATGACCTGATATTATCTAGGCAAAGCAGATAAGGGGCAGTAGCTTTTGCCAACTAAAGTCAATTCTGGTACATCGCCAAAAGTCCTTTTTTTCAGTACCTCATCATTACTCTATTCGTCCGCCGGTTTATTTCTCATGGCCCTGTCAGTACACTGTCACCATTCTCGTCATCTCGTGGCGATTTTTCAGATCCCTCGACTCACCAGTTCCTGATCAGTTCCTGAGAAATGGAACGGCGCATCAGGATCTGGCCTAAGACCTGTTACATGGCGCACCTGATCCACATTGGACGGCCTGACCATGACCTGATATTATCTAGGCAAAGCAGATAAGGGGCAGTAGCTTTTCCCAACTAAAGTCAATACTGGTACATCGCCAAAAGTCCTTTTTTTCAGTACCTCATCATTACTCTATTCGTCCGCCGGTTTATTTCTCATGGCCCTGTCAGTACACTGTCACCATTCTCGTCATCTCGTGGCGATTTTTCAGATCCCTCGACTCACCAGTTTCTGATCAGTTCCTGAGAAATGGAACGGCGCATCAGGATCTGGCCTAAGACCTGTTACATGGCGCATCTGATCCACATTGGACTGCCTGACCATGACCTGATATTATCTAGACAAAGCAGATAAGGGGCAGTAGCTTTTCCCAACTAAAGTTTCTACACGGTTAAGCCTCCCTGTCATTTTAGTCTTTGCGAAAAATCCTTACTTCGTCTTTGTGCGAGAGCCACGTGACACGGATACAGAGTCCCCGTTTATAGATACGTATAGCGGTACGTAGTTCCTCGACTAATAGTATCTTGGCTGAGCCCATTGTCGGGCTTTTACTACTGCGCAACTTTACTACCCTCCGTGACCGCATACGTGTAAAGCGTGGAACGCGTAGATTCAACCCTCCCACATCCCCCACACACACACACACACACACACACACACACACATCCGTCCAACGTGCACACCGCTCGGTTCTATTATAAAGTATAATTGAATTGGCTTTTTTTTTTCTCTCAACTATAAAAAAAATACATTTTATTTTCTCCACCGCGTTCATTAAAAATGCGCGCGATATTCGTCGTCAACTAAAATGGAAAAGAAATCCACGCTGCCTGCATATCGTCGGAAACTGGAATAAGTATGAAAAAAAATCATGAATCAGATATGAGATGATGGAATTTTTTATGGCTCCAAAAATAAAAATGAACATTTCCGGGTGAAGGAATCCGAGTTTTTCTTTCCACATAAAACGGACAAATGGCCAGACAAAAAATGGCAGCTATTGTGTAAATATAGACGGGAGGGGGGGGGGGGGGGGGGGGGAGAAAAAGCGTCGGATAATAATAAAAATCGAGGTTTTCCCTTTAGGCTTAGACGGAAAGCTTTTCGGATTAAGCCGATTAGCTTGGAAAAAGAAAGAGAAAAAAACCTCGTTCACCCTACGTAAAGAAGCGTGTACGTAAGTTTAGTCCGGGCTCGCGTGTACCTTTGGAATTATGCGACTCAGGAGCGCGATGGCCCTTGCACGGAATTCGCGAGCGGGAAAAATCTCTCGCGACATAAAAATAAATGTGAAACAATGACGCAAGTATATGCATTTACACACACACACAGATATATATATATATATATATATATATATATATATATATATATATATATATATATATATGTATATATTTATATACAGGGTGTCCCAAAAACCAACGATAATATTTCAGGTGTTGACAGGCCAGCTCACGATGATCCAGAATAACCAAACATGACCTCAGTGAAAGTGTCATAGTTTTCGAGATATTCGCACTTTTTTGAAACTCGTTAAAATCTCTAACTTAGGGTAATATTTCACATATCACAGCTGCCAATACGGATATTTTACATTTCGGTTTTTTTTTTATCCTATCAATAATAACTATAAATATTTATATGGTTTGCTTTTTTGAATTTTCATTACTCAGTTTGTTTGGGTTTGTTTGGGTTTGTTTGTTGCAACATATCGTAAAAATGGGGTCATTTAGTCTAGATTTAAAAAAGACGCAATACGTAGGTCTTTTTTTACTGTAACGTACAGTATCGCTATTTTATTGCAAAGAGAGGTCATTTTGAAATTATTCCATTGTTCTGTATTTGTACTTAACGTTTATTATCCATTTTATTTTTTACAATGAATGTTCGAATTGTCTGTCTTCAGCTTCGATGCAAGCACGACATCTTTTTAGAAATGCTTCTTCAATGCTATGTGCTTGTCCTGAAATGATGATTTCTTGCGCTCCATCAGTGATCCTTCGCCTCAGGTCCACTTCATTGTTGATTGGCTTGAAAAAAAAACCTTTTTTTTTTAACCCTTCGTGCTCACACATCCAAATTCAAGCGCGATGGTCACACTTGGGTCGATTCTACCCAGTCAGTTTTCAAAAAAGTATTGTGACCGAACTATCTGTCCGAAGTGATTCAAAAAATTACGGAACATGCTGTGAACTTTCTAGATGATGCACGAAAAATTTATTTATAAGAAATAAAAGGGCGAGATGTTAAAAAAAATTCACAAAGAGGTGAAAACGCAAAAAAGAGACTTTTTCGCTCAAAAAAATCATAGTTCGGCGAATTTTTACCTAAAATTTATCTAAAATTTGGACGTGATACTCCTAACGTGATTACACCTTAATTAATGCATGAAATAACTTGAAAAAATTACCAGAGATGTATGAAAATATGAATAAATTGTTGTCAGAGTTGCGGAAATTTGCGTTTTTTTTTCACAATAAAAAAAAATCCAAAAAATCATCTAATTTTCGGTCTCCTAAAGTGGTTGTCCGCCTTAAGGCTGGAGAGCGGGGAGGCCACGAAATCGGACCAAGACGGCGGATCCACCTATTTGGATAAGTTTGGTCCAGATAATTCCGAACTTGTCTTGCTAATACGTCGGACAACCATCCTGTTGCAATCACATTGAGCGTCCTGTCGCCAAAGGTGTATCTTCTAATAAGGTCGGCAGATGATTTTGTAAAACCTCTAGATTATTGTCACAATTCAAAGTTTCCGGCAACTGAATTGGTCCTAATATATCTGTTCGTTTGGAATACCAGACATTTTTAGATCTTTCGAATCGACATTGCTCAGTTGCTCAATTGCTCAGTTGGTTGTTATTGATAGCACGACTTTTTTTTAAAGTAATATTCAGACAAAAAACCGAACCGAAAAATATCGGTATTTACAGCTGTGATATGTGAGATATTGCCTTAGGCTAGAGATTTTCGTGAGTTTCAAAAGAGTGTGAATATCTCGAAAACTATGATACTTTTACTGGAGTCATATTTGGTTGTTCTGGATCATCACGAGCTGGCCTGTCAGCACCTGCAATATTATCGTTGATTTTTGGGACACCCTGTATTAACTCGCGTGACTCTCGTCAACGTAGAAGTCAAGATTTTTTTTTGCCCAGGTCGGGAATCGTGCTCGCAACGAAAAAAAAAAAAGAAAACTTAAGATGGAGCTAGAAATACCAAAAGCGTTTTCCACACGTTGTCACGGGCTTGCGACGTCTCTCGCGTTGCGGATAAGACAATCGCGATATTTCGACTTTTATTCCATTTCGTAATCCTTCAAGGCGCGAGAGTCGAGACTCTCGTGGACTCGGAGAAAATACAAGGGGACAAAAAAAAAGTAAAATGTGGGACAAAAAAAAAAAGGGTAAAATAAAAAGCGTTAAACGAGGGTGAAAGATGAGAGGACGATATACAAACATAGACAGAATGATAAGAAAATGGAGAGGGAAGATAAAAAAGAGAATGCAAAGGGGGGATTACGAGACGATCTTGGCCCGCGTCTCCGACGTCGCCGCGAGGCCACGAAACATCGGGCGGACAAAAAAAAAGTAAATTTTATTGCAAGAGCAGGTCTATGGCAGACCTAAATAAAATGGCGAGACACGGCTGAAACAATGGTGCGGTGACAGGGCGATGGTTTATCGCTCGAAAAAAGACAGAGCGAGGGATACGTAGGGAAACGTGGGGCACAGTGTGTCACTTATTTTTCTATCCATTTTTTACTCTTGCCAAAGTAGTCTGATTAGAAGAAAAAAATGTCATAACCGGAATTTTGAAATGCCGAAACCATCGTTCACACGTATCTTGCGATGGAGCATGTTCACCATAAGCTTCTCGAAGTAATCGGTATGATTCAGCAGCAGTTTTCTTCAAATGAAAACAAAACAATTAATGCTGTTCGCGAATGCTCTTTGTTCCGTATAAATTTCGACATATTGAACATAACGACACAACGCTATGCACACACTTTACCAATTTATCACTCGTGCGCGTCTGACACTTGTTGATGACACAACAAAATCACGCAGTGTCGGACACTCGTTGATGACACAACAAAATGACGCGCGTCTGGCACTTGTTGATGACACAACAAAATGACGCAGTGTAAAATCTTTATAGCACAAACTGCATTGGTGCACCATCTGTTGTCTGAAATCTGTATTACATACTTGTACACCTGGTACAGTGCGTGTGGGTGGCCGACACTGTCGTTTCTCTTGTACCGTGCATTAATCGCGCCTGGCACAGGTATTAGCCGTAGCTCGACCGTAGTTTTTTCGGTATTGCATTAAGGACCAATACCACGAACCTCATAGTCGATTGTCTCAGGGTGGTTTGACGTTGTTTGCACGATGACGGGGATTTCTCGTATTCCAATACTATATCTACGTAACGTTCCAAGTTTCCGACCTTATTGATCCGGCTGAGTGAACATAACGCAACGCGTTATCGTCGTTTCTCTCTGAACTCGGAGAAACCATCAATTACGTAACGACAAATCGTTCATTTGCGCAATAATATCGACGGGTTCGAACGACGTCACAGAGCATCGGATTTTTGCCATTGTTAAATGTCAAATTTGCAATTGCGACAACGTAATTACGTATGTAATTAATGCACTTTGGCTATCATTGAGCAACGTGAAATTAGTAGCTATCGTTGGTGCAAAACAATGTCGTTGATAGGGATTTAAATCGATAAATATAGGAAACGAAAGTGCACTGATAATGAGACCGATAAGGTGTTGTCATTTAGGGATGTTCGATCTTCTGAATGTAAAATCGATTTCGCGATCGATTCTGAATCGAATGTCTGAGAATCGATTCTGCCAAAAATCGAAACGTTTTTACACTTCGATTTTTCGATCGATTTTCGTAAGATTGATCTTTTCATCAATTTTGCACAAATCTATTTTTTTTTTACATTATATGGTATCGAAGAAAACAAAGAACAAAAATTTTGAAGGAAGGAAGGCGTAGATTTTCAACCCTTTACGGCGCTACATTACCTTGGCGCTTCGAAAAATAGATATAATTTTTTTTTTAATTTATTACGTCACTATTAAATATATAAAATCATTTTTATTTTTTACAAATTGTAATTTACAAATTACAGCAAAAGTTTTATGAACAAATTGAAAAAAAGATGACTAAAAAAGATTGACAAATGCCAGGGATATGCCGTCTAGTAGGGCTGTCTTAGGCAATTCCTTACTGATGACGGAATTTTTTTCTCTGTCAAGCACCGTCCGAAATATTTTTTTAAAAGTTTTCTTGCAAAAAGGTAATAGATCAAGTGTATCATAGGGAATAAAATATTTTTTTTTGTAGAAATGACAGTTGTTTGAATAAAAAAACTCTAATTTTTACCAAAATGTTGAGTTTTAGAAATTAATAAAAAATGAACGCGGCATCCGATCGAAAAAATCCTATGCTACATCTTGGAAACTATTATAAAGAGTATTAATATGAGTGAAAAAAAATAAAAAAAATAAAAAAATAGCGGAGGTATGACGTCTAGTAGGGCCTACTCTTGAAATTCCTTACCGATGGTGGAATTTTTTTCTCCGTCAGGCACCGTCCAAAAAATAAAAGTTTTCTCGTAACGAAAGGTAATAGATAATGTGTAGCATAGGTAAAAAAAAATTGTACAAATGCCAGTTGTTTAAACAAAAAATTCTGATTTTTACCAAAATGTTGAGTTTTAAATTTGATAAAAAATGAACGTGGCATTAAATTTTCAAAAAAACTTACGCTACATCCTAGATAATATTATAAAGAATTTATGGTATAAATTTCATAAAAATAGCTTGAGCAGATCGCGAGGTATTTTCTTTGTTTGGGTTTGTTTGGAGAGTCGATCTCGTGATATTTTGTCCGCCAATTTGGAAATGTGGGAAAAGACGACTTATCATAATTTTTTAATATATTTTTTTTCAAATTTCTTCATAAAACTATAAAGTATTTGTGAAAAATATAAAATTATTTTATACATTTAATAGTCGCGTCAGATTTTTATTATTATTTTTATACCTACTTTTCCGTGTGCCAAGGTTGTGTACAGGTAGGACAAAGAATTGATTCTGCCCCAGGAAAATCGATTCTCAAAAAAATCGGTTTCCTGAGAATCGATACAAAAAATCGAATTTTCTCATAGCGAAGATCGATTCAGAATCGAACATTCCTATTGTCGTTTATCCTCAATGAAAAAAATGTCTTTTTCATTCACTTAGGCTTCTGCATACGACCTAGTTCCTCGTCAATTTTTTTCCCATCACTGACGACATCTACTTCTTGAAGGAATTAAGCTTTTGACAATTATTTCCATTCGTTTCTCCGTCCTAGCGAAACAATATCATTTATCACCATTTATTTTACGGTATGGTAACATTCGCGTTGTAAAATCGTCGAGGGGGCGGGGAGGGGTGGTGGGGCATTGTTTTTAGAACCTACTTTTCACCAGGGTTATAGGAACAATTCCTCATTTATTTTCATACGGAAAGAAAACTCGTAAAGAACCGATAATAAAGTGGAATAACATTTTCGCTCTTTCCTTTCGTTTGTTCAATAATAATCGTGGTAGCGTGTAACGTCGACCGTCGCCTCCCACATCGATGAAACTCAATCTTTATAGAACAGCTCGTGTTCAATGTTCGAATCTCGACGACGACCGGATTACTGTGACAAATGTTACGAACTGCTGCGCAGACTATGTCAACTCCTACGTCGTGATTTTTTTTCTCCCTCTTGGTAATGGAGAAAAAAATAAATAAATGCCTCGAAAATAAATACTGGTGAAGGGGAATTTATGCAAATGTAAAAAAAAAAAAATGATTTTTTATTCTTGACAATTGCAAATTATTTCAAGAGGAAATTCAATGCAACGAAGCATGTTGCAAAATACTTATTTCTTATCTAATTGTTCATAATATTTATATCGCGTAGTTTATTATTTTTTTGTTTTTTAGCTGAAAGAAAAATATGAAAATGCCAATACGATCTAAATTCTTAAGGCCGTCTTCTAGTCTAGAGGGCCAAAATTTCGGGGATTTTTCAACATCCGATTAAAAAAAAAAAACAAAAAATATTTCCGTATCTATCTTTTTACCACATATTTATTCATCCATTGACATTGTATAAAAAAATTGGCGAAAAAAAAAATCCATAATTCTGGTAGATGCAGGCTGGTAAAGTTGGGGGTGGAAAAAAACGGCCTCTCCTCGTTGACATGATTCCAACCCTCCTGGTCATCTGAAAAAAAAAAAAAATAGATTCTTAATTAGTAAGGATGTCGTTATAGCCCCTACCTCAGTCAAAAAAAAAAAAAATTCGCAAAATGGCGGCTGTTTAAAAAAAAAGGTCATTTTTTGCCGTTTTTTTTCTCACGATTGTTGATTTTTTTAAAAATAATTAGTAACAAAATTTCGCGATAAATCTGGTAGGGGCGATAGAGGGGTGTACAGAGAAGGTCCACAAAAAATTTCAAGTAAATCGGTTCATTACAACTTGAGATATCATGTCAATCGTCTCGAAAAAAGTAGTTTCGAGAAAAACGCGTTTAAAGATTCGAGTACAGTTTCAGGCAGTCTAAGTCATATAATGGTACATATACTTACATTTCGTTAATCGGCGATTCCTGGTCCATAAAATACTCCTTCTTCTTCAAAATCGAAGTCTTTTTATGTGAATATCACGAAGGATAGGGGCCTCAGGTATTCGAGCAGACGGAACCGTCTATTGTTCGATTCGGTCCGGCAGCGCCGGCTAAGTTTCCACCTCACTAATTACAGCTGTAACTCCGTTAATATTTGGAATTTCCAAATTTCCTTTGGAGGGTATATTCTTGAAATACTAAACATTGAAAATATGCAAAAAAAAAATCGATTTTTTCAAAATTCTAGACTAGAAAACGGCCTTAATAAAAAGCAATTCGACAGAAAAAAAAACGATTTCAGGTATTTCGAAGCCTACCGTACTAATTGCAATACAATCGAAACGCTTTGTTGATCTAAAGTGCTTTTATACCGATCAAGGATTACGTCTGACCGTGTCTAGCAGATTTAAGGGAATTGAAAGGAAAAAAAAAAAAAATAAGGGTGGCTGTTTTAATTAGTAAGTGTTAAGACTCACTGTAATCCCATGCCCAGTAATCACCAGCACCGGCGGTGGGCAGCACCGTGCTCCATGCCTCTACGAAAAATAAGAAAATAAACAAGAGAAAGAAATAAAATAAATGATGGTGTCTAAATACGTGTATACATTGTATGCGTTCGTCGCTATAATATAAAAGAGATAAAGTACATGCGGCGCGGATAATTTAAAACACTTTCGGCTAAACGAAGATAATGGCTGTCACGTGGGAATGAATTTTTTTTTTTAACGTGAAATTCAACGGTTATACTTTGACAAAAAACTCGTTAACAAAAGAGATATATGTACACGTGGTACACGTAGAAAATAAAAGAAATTAAACTGTGTCATTTATATCGTGACATTGAAATAACTCGTTAGCAGGGAAGAAAAAAAAATCGCTAAAATAAGTGTCAGATGAATTCGAAGGGCGAGTAAAATTACGTAATTTATTTTTTTTAATTTGGTGCGGGCGTCCTCATGGTGATTAAATATTTTGATTTCTCGGAAAATATTGCAATTCGCCAAAAATCCTTTCGAGGCAAGTCTTCCAACATTAAAATGAAGGTTTTTAAATTATAGAATTTTTTTTCACGCGTAAAAAAAAAACAATTAACCCTTCTTCGAAACTTTTTTTTCATTTGACGATTACCGCCGCAGATATTTTTTTTTCCTTTGAGTTAATACAAAGAAGTTCATCGATGTCATTTCCCAAAAATTGAAAATGTTTTTTTTTACCTGCGATGAAGTAGGACGAAATTTTGATAACACCTTGATTTTTTTTTCGGCTTTTCCGTGCAGAAAATGTCGTAGGGATCCAATTGGATTCTCATACTTGTCCCTACTTCCTGATAGGGATCCGCCTGGTCATCGAATTGGATCCCTGTACTAAAACGTCACGCTCGTACGTTGGATTCTCATCGGGATTCCCCATTGGAATCCAATGTACGAAACTAATTTAAATCCTAGACGATTGTCACATTAACGAACAGAATCCCATACGATTCGTGACATTGAAGTTTACATTGTTGGAACGCAACGAAAATAATCCCTATTTTTTTTTTTTTTACAGTTCAAATCTACGGCAAACATTTCAAAAGATTTTCCTCAGCGACGTGCAACTCAAATCTATCGAAAAAGATTTTGGATAACTCCCTACGTGTGGCGTCCCTATGAAATCCCTATAGGGATATGATAGGATCTGGAAACTTTCCAACAAAATTCTGCACGGGTTATTCTTTTGAAATAAAAACCTCAGATGTTTCGTACAATATTTCCGAAGATAAAGATACAATTTTTTTGCTAATCGGAGAAATCGTTAAGTTTTATTTTACATAGAGTATGATTGTGCCGCAAAAATATATTTAGTATCTTACTGAAATATGTATGTATACGTAGATTATTAATTTATTAGTACAGTATTGTAATATCGGATAACTTTCAAAGTCCAAAAGTCTAGATTTAGAAAAAGACGATTGAAAATTATCGATGTTTATTAAAGTTTACATATACGTGAGGGAAAACTCATTGACATTTTGAATCGCTCGTTAAACATTCAAGCGGATACTTCATCAAATCATTGTTTTATTGATCCAGTTTAAATGAAGTTATCGCATCCTCCTCTTAATCGGATCAATTCTCTCTCTCTCTCTCTCTCTCTCTCTCTCTCTCTCTCTCTCTCTCTCTCTCGCTCTCTCTTTCTCTCTATCTCTCTCTATGGATATGTGTATTTCGCGTCAGAAGACTCAGTACGAACGCGCGTTGCTACCTCTCTAAACGTATATTTGAGTTGCGGTAATCGCTCGGCCAAAGAGAACAAGAACTATGTAAATCGAATCACCAACAGTAAAATATTCTCGCAATCGCGTGCTCTTCAATACTTTATTCGTCCATCCGGACTCGCTCGTGTTCTCAAACGTTCGACAAATTATACATTCGGCGACGGCTTTGTGTAACTTTACGAAATGGAAAGAAAAAAAAAACCCTATTAGGTGTGTGCATTAATTTTAAGGGATTTTCACGAAATGGCGTAACTATTAATAAATCGCATTGCATGATATTGCTACTAATTTAATGCCAAAGCATCATTACGTGGCTTTAGTTTTCAGTATGTATTATTTTGCTGGAGTGTAAAAGACATTGTTTTCTTGATCGTTGAATATGTCGAATTTGATGCTAACAAAACGCAGTTCGCTTGAAGATAGCGATGGACAATATTTTGAACGAACAATTTGTGACCATTTTTTCACAGTAGACTCGTATTTTTACCAACAAAAAAATCCCTTGACCCTTCCTGGTCACACATCCAAATTCAATCGCGGTGATCTCACTTGGATGGATTCTACACGGAGAGAATTAAATGTTAAAAATGACCGTGCAGTAACGGTAACCAGATGACAACCCTGAAACTTCGCTTATTATTACTGAGTAAACACACAGATTTTCACGAAAATAAAATAAAATTTCTTCTTCAGATAGAACATTTTACCAGATTTTCTAGTAAATTTTCATGTGTAACAAAATACGCAAAACTTAAATTTAAAAAATATATAATACCAGCGAAATTTTACTGTGCATTTTATTATTTTATGCTTTTCAAAAATGTCTATAAAAAAGTATCGTCTTTATAACAGTTATTTTAATATTTATTATAAAATTTAATGAGTGTTATAGGAAAATGTATTGTGCTCTCGGTAAAAATTATCGTGCGCGCTACCCTTCTTGTATAGTAAAATTTTAGCTACGTATTTGAAATTTTCTGTAACGTGAGTTAAAAAACAACTTGTCGCATACGAATTATTATGCTTTTCTCACTTGTCACCACATTGAAATATATCACGGTAATTTTTACCGTGAAATTCACGACAAAAATTACTTTTTAACTCTCTCCGTGTACCCAGTCGGTTTTCAAAAAAGTATTGTGATCAAACTATCCGTCCGAAGTGGTTCAAAAAATCACGAAACATACTTTGAACTTTCTAGATGATGTACGAAAAATTTATTTGTAAGGAATAAAATGGCGACATGTTAAAAAAAAATCATAAAGAGGTGAAAACGCAAAAAATACACTTTTTCGCTCAAAAAATCATATTTCCGTGAATTTTCAACATTTTTATCTGAAATTTGGCCTCGATACTCCTTACATATGCTACTTTTGGGAAAAAATAGTAGCATAGTGCGCGTTCCAAAAAAGGCATTTATTCCGACATGCGAAGAGGGTAAATTTTATGGTATGAGGATACTTCAAACTCCAGCTAAGATGGTGAATACAGTCCCACTCGAAGTCGAGAACTATTAAATATTTACGCCAAAAGTTAATCGAGTTAGGCCAAAAGTTAAAAGTTAATTTAAAAAAAATCGCATTTTAAATACTGACATTCACCGTACACAATAGAATGTCACGAAATTACGATTTGACATCATTAGACAGAATCATTCTTCTAGCTTTTCATCTCGAAGTATTATCTTCCATAATCTCAAAATAGTGAGCATAGAAAGCCTTCACATCTCAGGAAGATTGCAATATTAAATACCATATATTTTTTTCTTCTTATTATATTCAATATTTAATGAAATTCATACAATAAATTGTTGATTTTCCAAACGAATGAATCCAAACGAATCCCGCATGACAAATAAATGATATCGGAATCGCACGACTGACGTTATTTAGCTACGTATTTCCTCGTGTTCCGTTTGTTCTCTCTGTGTTCTTGTCATCAGAAGGAATTACTTTAAGCGGAGCACGTCTCGTGAATAAAGCGACGACGAATACGACTATGACGTGAATATGATCATGCCAGACTTGACAAAATCATGCTGAAGTTGTAGGTTCATTGTTTTGTTCGTATCTTCAACTTGACCCGAACGTTATCATACTTTCTCTCTCTCTCTCTCTCTCTCTCTCTCTCTCTCTCTCTCTCTCTCTCACTCACTCTCTCTTTCTCTCTCGGTTCATTTTCACTCCTCTCGTATCATTCCGCTTCTAGTCTGTAATGTGTGAGCGATTCATTCATAAAGAAAACGTTTCGAAATGAGAGAAGGCTGCTTAATGATATTGAAAAGTTTGTGCCTTACTCGACGTTGGAGAATTCACAGAGATATCGAGCACAGTTGAATTAACTAAGCCCCCTCGTGGTAGCTCAACGAACCAAGAGATGTGAGAACAGACGAAAGGGAATTATCCTCCGCTGGGCACGTCTGGCCCTTCTATTTCTCTTTACAACTGTGGGTACACATACACCCTTCCCTTCCCCTTTGCACTGTTTGGCGCTCCTTCATTGTGCCACGACACTCTCTCACTCTCACTCACTCACTCTCTCTCTCTCTCTCTCTCTCTCTCTCTCTCTCTCTCTCTCTCTCTCTCTCTCTCTCTTCCTCTCTCTTTTCGTCTCGTTTAACACCGGATACATTACCATCGAAATTTGTAACGGTAAACCGTTTCTCCGGTTTTGCAGCTTCCAACAAAATCGACTGTATTAGCATTTCTCGTTCATCCTATCCAATCCAATGACTGCATCGGTAGACTTCGCTCTTCCAATTACCAACTTACAAAGTCTGCAATTGTATACCTCGTATAGAGCGATATAATAATTCATATTCCAATCGTGGCAGGATTAACCATATCAACCGAATAAAGATTTTCCCATGCAAAGTGTTGACCATTGGAAATGAAGCTCGTATCGATTGCATTCAATTGACCATCACCGAACATTTATTTTCATCGTTCGTTGGATTTGCGTGAACTTCATTAGCGCGAATGAGGTACTTGACGATTGGACGGTTGATTAGTGCCTGTTGGTTTTATGCAGTCGATGAAATTATCTAGACAGATCGAATACTATGAGCTAGGGGAAATTGAGTTCGGGCCTTGATCGGGCCCATCTTAATTTTCCCTAAGTTTTATCAAAGCCTTAGTCTGGAAGTCTCACATGGGACATCGGTGGCCGGTCGCACTTTGCTACCGAGGGCCATTGAAGGCAAAATAACCAGGGCCTTGAAAATTGACTCAACGGCACCTCATAACAAATTATTGCCGCCATATGCGTACGTGCGTTATTTCAATACAATTTTGAATGTCACACAAAACGTGTAACACACGTAAACGTCACTGCGAAGGAATTCTCGAGGATTGTGTCACGGCAACGACAAAAAAAAAACCCCAATAAAAATACAGAACCCAAACAGATTGCCGGGATTTCCTACCTTTTTCGCAGTAGATACCCTCGTAGTCGCCCGTCTGACACTTGCATATTGGCCCGCTGTCGGTCGAAATGCAAAGGCCACCATGCTGACACGGATCGTGAGTCTCACAGGCGTCCGAAGTATTGCTCGTGATTGTATTCCGCAAGCTCTGCAATATAAAATACAATAATGAGCAAAAAGTTGATATACTTCGAAAACAAAAAAAATACAGTGAAACTTCGCTTATACGTTTCGCACTTATGCGTTTTTTTATCCTTTATACGTCATATTTCTCTGGCCCCGGTAAATTTCGCCTAAAAAGAATATAATAAAGTTTCATTTCTTTCAAATGTTTTCTTTCTTTCAAATCTTTACAAATGTTTAGTTTACGCAAATCCGTTGTTAGAAAGAGTTTAACTTGGTGTTAAATAGCCCAAAAAATTGCCTCAATCGTAGCATGAACGTCTTGCCCATCTAACCGCACGTGAAAATTACACACGTAAAACTATTATTTAGCTCCGATGTTTTATGGTGAAAAAATTTCAAAAAATTCGTAAAGACTCGGTATAGTCTGCACGATAATCCATTTAATCTTGAATTGTGGGTAACGCTTCAACGTCCTCAACAATCTCACGCAAACATACCAATAACTATACCACAAAATATAAATAGAAACTGCCCGACACATCCTTTGGCACCGCAATAAAAATGTTTTTTTCTTTTCTTTGCGAACGTGCTGGTGCGCCCACGCGAATGTACGTTTGTTCCGCTAATATTTTATCAGCCGATTTGTGCATCCGAGAAATATATTTCATCCAGTCACCTTAAACACAAGATATATATTTTTTTCTTTTTTTGTTTCGCCTGGTTCTTTTTTCGCATACTCTCTCTTCTCTCTCTCTCTCTCTCTCTCTCTCTCTCTCTCTCTCTCTCTCTCTCTCCTCCTCCTCGCATTTCTCGCCATCTTTCTCCTAAATAACGGATTCAGGACAGAAAACGTGCTCTATACTTTTCCTCGTGCTTTTTCACCCTCACCACTCGTGCTCATTCCTCTCTCCCACTCTCATCTACTTTGCTATACCACTCGGTCTATCCCCGAGGTGAAATTCACGCTGAAGATTCCGAGCACGTCAGGACAATCAATAGTGAGAGGCTCCCATCCGTGGGAATGCGTATTCACCTAGCTATAACAGTCTATAGTACAGTTCATACTATAAACGCCCTGTTGTACGATACATGTGTGTGCATGTGTGGGTGTGGGTATATTTATGGAGTGAAATTCGTCCGTTTAGATTTTGCAAGCGAGGGTCACCGCATTTGAAGGCTGTGCAGAAAATGTAACTGGGCATTTCCTACTTTGTGCAGGGCCCTGGCCAGGCCTACATCCTCTAATTCACCTGACCGGACTCTTTCATGGAAGAGACCGGAAAGAGCACAAAACCATTTTTTTTACAGCTTAAACTCTGTGTTCGGAAATTACAATGTTCTGGTTGGAAGACATTGCGAGAAAGTACACTTTCACATAATGTATAGCCGGCCAGGAGATTGAAATTTGTTGAAAATCGATTGCCGAATTGAACTACTCGACTGTGATAGCTCAAAAAATAAGCTATTTTTAATAATTTTTTTTTTTTTACTTTTCCATGTATCGGTACAAACTTTTTTTTCGCTTAGAGGTACACTCTTACAGAATAGAAAACCATTTTTTTTTCGTTGCATATAATGTATATTTATTTAACAATTTATAATCGTGTAAAGGCATGAAAAAAATTATATTTTACTGTCTCAAAACTCGAGTACCCCTGCTTGATGTTTACAGATGCTATTAATTAACAAGTTGGAGGGATTAAAAAAAAAATCACAAATCATTGTCATTCTCACCATAGGATTGGTAGTAGAAAAAATGAATCATTTTCCATTCCATATCGGTCTTAAAAACTTTATTTATTGAGATAAAAAATGTGTACCGTTACACAGCTGTTCGGGCTTGCTTTTGCTTGGCACATCCCAAGGTAGCAGCGCTTTACGTGGCAGAAGCGAGAACCACCGCTTTGCCTCATTATCTGAGACTCTGTCAATCCTCCAAGTTTCCAGACCTGTAAGATCGTGGATTAAACGCACCGAAGAAGCCCGAGATTTCGTCCAATGACGTTCACGCTTTGTTGCATCGCCAAAATCAATTTTTATCCGCGAGCTTTACTCGTTTGTTACACGAACAATGTGTTGAATCGAAACTCTTTTGTACGATTTTTATTTCTTTTTTTTTTCATCACGACGAATTGACGCGTTAAGTTCGTAGTTATAGTTTTCGCGAGACAAAGAATCGAGTGGGGTGAAGAGAAAAATACTTTTATAAATGAAAAAAAAAAAAAATGCCTCTGGTTTGGCTGGTATCATCAAAGGAAGCGCATGGAGCTTCTTCCCGAATACTCTTCGAAAGCTGCTCTCATCTTTGGAAAGAGGTGCAGAGAACAGGGAACTTTTCTCATTCAACGTGGTGCACCCGCTTTATTGCCCATCGGAGCGTGATAGTCCGTGATTGAAAAACGAAACACGACGACGATCACAAAGACGAGAAGACAGGTGTATACATCAAATAAATATTGAAGTTTAATTCCCTCTTCGAACCTAATCCTTTCACGCCTCTCTTCGTCCCTCTGCCCCGTACGATCTTAATTCTTTTTTTTTTTCCTCGAGGATCACGTAGCACCGTCGAAGTGGAAAAAAATTACGTCTCTTGATCTTCGAGAAGGAAGACTTCGTGCATTGACTCCGTTCATGCACGAATACTACCCCCGGAATTGTGATTGTTCGAGTGGACCATCGGAGTTGTAATCGTGTTTTGAGGAGATGACAATTTATTGACGGAACGCGTACAAATAGTTGGCAAATCCTCCAATGGCCAAAGAACTGATGCAGTGTAGCGAAAAATTGCTTAATCGTGAAAAATAGATGGAATCTTAACTTTATCAATTACTGAGACGTGTAAAAAAGAAAGAAGCTTCAGAGACAAAAGAAAATTTGTGTGGAATCATCGACGAGTTAATATTCAGTTTATTCATTCATCCTATATTCAACGAGGTCGAGCGGCAGTCACGAGAATTCTCGAGATATTCAAATCATCCGTGCACAAGATTCGAGAGTAACAATAGCGCTGCTTTAGTATTTTCCATACGCTCGGTGAACTTCATACGGGAGACCGTGGAACTGGCAATAGTTAAAATTATACCGTGCGACGTAGTTCTATGGAGAAACGCTACGTTCCAAGTCAGACATCACTCGTCCTTCTGTGCAACGGTTTATTATTATAGTTACGAAGTCAAAGTTTACAGGTGAGACATTATTGTCGTTGGAGAATTTGAAGCTGATGAAGAAAAGGGCCAAGCGCTTATGATTCAGCGCCTGAAGTGACGACTCTGTATGGAAGCAACCCGAATAGAAATTTTGATCCGGTAGCCGGAAGACTGATCATGCCGCTCTCCGGACGATACTGCAGTAAGGCACGCCTGATCAGTGCCTGATGTCCATCAAATCAGTGGAACCCCAGAACGGGAGTAAGAAATAGCTACTTTACTTCAGCCTGATCAGGGTACCTTATTGAGGCTGCTGATGATGAAGACAGCGGAGGAATAGACTGAGGACAAAAGTGATACTATTTAATAAAGCGTAATTAAAATTATTATTAATCCAAACACCAAAGTACGATTAACGACCCACGCAAAAATTTCTTCGGGATACCTAAGTTCCGAAAGAATCCAGATCGGGTTATGATACGGATTCCCTAGAAGGGATATCCTCATTGGAATCCAGATGGCGCCCACTACGTAGCACAAGGCGGATACGTGGTTGCAAGAGTTTGAAATACGTATCAAATACAATTTCCTTAGCAAAATTAAATACATATTTCATTAGTTCGAACGATCTTTCTTGTTCTAGAAGTTCGGCATCCTTGGATTCATTAGGATCCTGGCTGAAATACGATTTGCGAGCGTTACATTTCGCTCCCGGATCCGGAAGTTCGGGCTTTGATCGGGCCCATTTTAATTTTCCCTAACTTTATTAAGGCCCTAATCTAGAAGCCTCACATGGGCTATCAGTGGCGGGTCACACTTTGCTACCGAGGGCCATTGAAGGCAAAATAACCAGGGCCTTTAAAATTGCCTCAACGGTGCCTCATAAGAAATTATTGCAGCCATATGCGTACGTGCGTGTGTGTGTGTGTGCACTGTGAAATAAGAAATGTGTTATTTCAATACATTTGAGGCTTAGAATTCTGTCGCATATTTTGACACGTTTGATCCCGCGTTGTTCCAATGAACGCACTGCATGCGTGTTGGTTCGAGGCATCACAGCTCGTCTACTAAACGCATAGTTGAATTATTATATTTAATCGATCTCGATAATTATTATGCCACAAATTCTTCAGTCAAGCAATTTATACTGATTTGCCCCGATAATAGCAAAGTCTAGTAGTATTGCGGAAATCGCTACTAGGGAATCTACAACTACACCCCTTAAAGGCCTTTACTTGGTCTGCGTACTTATAGACCATAGTTTTGGTCAACCTACCTACCCTACCATTCCCTAATAGGGGCTCGATCTGGCTCTTTTACGGAAAACGCTACTGTGCAATCCACAAACAATCCATTTAAGGCCTTAGGCCACTCTAGGATTTTCCAAAAAACGATTTTTTTTGTTAAAAATGTACCTTAGTACATTTTTCTCCAAAAATCTCTAAGTACTCGATTTTCAAATTCTAGCGCAACCCCTCTTGATTCATGTCGTGACTTTCTACTAACTTTAAACGCGTTTATCTCAAAACTATATTTTTCAAGTCAGCCGAACTCATAACCCAAACAAATTTCAACCGATTCACTTGAAATTTTAACTGTATATTTAGAATTACATTTTCTGAGGCACTACGTAGGATTTTTTTATTATATTGCACAGTTGTTTTTTTATAAACAACTTTCTGACGATTTTCTCACGGCATTTTATACTTTTTGTATTAGAAATGCGCCATTTTGATAAAAAACAATATATCAAAAAAATCCTACGTACTTCTATAGCTATTCTTATATATAATCAAAAAAACTTTAGTGTCTCATCATAACTCAAAAATTGTGGAGCTGTTGGTCCAGCCGTTGACCTTCCAAAAATAAAGGCGTCATCGGAAAAATGCTGCACAGTCGCCATTTTGACATGTATCGCTCTGAAAAAATAATTTTGTATAGTCAATTACGTGTATAATAAAACCCCTATTTTCTAATTCCGATTTATTTTATGGTTTCGCTGAAAAAAAATCACCAAATATGCCCTTTTTTTGGCCTCTAGAGTGGCCTAAGGCCTCAAGGCCCTGAATTGTATTAGGTATACCCTGTCAATTTTCCGCACGGGTTACGATCAGTTGTTCAAAGAAGCGAGCGTCGATTTCCGCAAATGTTCATCTTGGATGATGTGACGTAAAAAAAAATGCTATATCTGTCTGTCAGCGCAACCATTGCTAGCTCACGCCCAATCACACCTTGTCATGGGATGAAAACACGCTGGGCCATTCAACAGTCAACTGTGACCAACTATTCAGATTTTTTTGGTTAGCTTCCCTGAAAGGGGCTAAGTTTTACGAACCGCGTCCACTAATACCACTTTCGAGAAGGACGCGATTGGCATAGTTGAGCAAGTATGCGAGGTGTTTCACCTCGTCCGGTCCTCGAGTGAGCAGACCGTTTGCATAGTTCCATAGACGGCCTCTAACAGGCGAGACCGAGAGTCCATTCGCTCATGTTTTGCGTGTGTGTATACACAAATGTGCGAAAGCTCCTGCATCCGGAAACCATGGTATGGCATATACCGAGCACACACATATATACATACGTAGACAAATTGGGCGTTCCTAATTTGTAGTAAATCAAGGGCCGGAGCGAGAACGTTTCCGTCGGGGGCTTTCCACCCGTGGCTTTCTCCCGATTCTATGCTGCCCGACCTCCACCATTTCCACCCTTCCAGTTGCTGAGATTAAAAGGGTTGGCCAAGCGCCGGGGTTATTATAACGCCTGCAGCGCTGCATAAAAGCTTCCTCCCGCTCTCTCTCTCTCTCTCTCTCTCTCTCTCTCTCTCTCTCTCTCTCTAACTGTCACTCTCTCTCTCTCTCTCTCTCTCTCTCTCTCTCTCTCTCTCTCTCTCTCTCTCTCTCTCTCTCTAACTCTCTCTCTCTCTCTCTCTCTCTAACTCTCTCTCTCCCAACCCTTTCTCTCGCATGCTTTCAAGTTTTCTCACGAGACTCTCGCACCTGCCACGAAGAAATACTGGCCATGACCTGCCCCTAAACGGAGCGAGGGGGTGCAGGAATCGCGGAAACCTCGAAGAACACGTTTCACCAGGACGCGGGTGCACCAACGTAGAAAATCTACGGGTGCAATTCGTATATATCCAACGAAAGAGAATTCCTCATCTCTCTCTCTTCCCTCTCTCTCTCTCTCTCTCTCTCTCTCTCTCTCTCTCTCTCTCTCTCTCTCTCTCTCTTTCTCTCTCCCTCTCTCTCTCGTGCGCGCGCGCGTCCGCCCCCGCATAATATTTACAGAACCACAAATTGCTGGCCTCTTCCGTCTTACTTTACTTGAATATTAATTCAACTCTTGTAGAAAATCGATCAGACTTTCCACGTGTTTGAAAATTTGTAAATACTATTTTATGTTGCGACTGGAAAAGGGGAATCATTTTTTCGGTGACGTTTTTTGGCTCGTAATCCTTCGAATTTTTCTTTGCTCTTAACTTCCCATGCGGAATTTGGGCTTTCATCGGGCCCATCTTAATTTTCCATAACTTTATAAAGGCCCTTGTCTGGAAGCCTCACATGGGTCGTCAGTGGCCGGTCACACTTTGCTACCGAGGGCCATTGAAGGCAAAATAACCAGGGCCTTCAAAATTGCCTCAACGGTGCCTCATTACAAATTATTGCAGCCATGTGCGTGTGTGTATGCACTGTGAAAAAGAAATGTGTTATTTCAATACATTTGAGGCTTAGAATTAGAGAAGTTTCAAAGTTATTGCGTGAAATGTGAAATTGTCCACTGCTCCGCATAAGAACACGTGTGAAACCGTGAAATCGTTGATTGCCAATATCTCGAAAACGGAACGGTGAATTGTTTTGAAATTTTGCAGGTAATCCCTTAATATGGTCCTGAATAGGTCCTTAAAATAAAAAAAAAATCTATAGATGAACGCCTTGGCGAGACTACTACCTTAAATGTAAAGAATTTTGTTCGAAATTCTGTTATTAAAATATATGTTTTGACAGTTATACTGTCAAATTTTTATCTAATCCTTTTTAAGATCCTTGAATGAATGATTTCAGGAAACGTCCAGTGTCTCCAACTTATACGGATCCGTATCTCCTCGTGATTTTTACATTCATCCATGGAGTCTGATTCGATATCGAACTAGATCTTGTTCCAGAAGTTCGGGATTCCAGCCTGGATGCAAAATTTCGACTTGGATTCTGACTAGAGTCCTCAATAGTTCTAGATCCTAATCCTGACGGATCCAGAACTTAATAGTTCTGGATCCTAATCCAGACGGATCCAGAACTTAATAGTTCTGGATCCTAATCCAGACGGATCCAGAACTCAATAGTTCTGGATCCTAATCCAGAAAATCCATTTTTGCGAGCGTTACATTTCGCTCCCGGATCTGATCCAATCTCCGACTGGATCCCGATCGAGAAACCAGGATCCTAGTCTGAATCGGACTGTATCCATGACAATATTTCTGCACATATACTAAGAACTAAATTGCCCGTTTGCCACATTTCAACTTGGTTAATAACGTATTCGCAATGTAAATAAACGAAAAAACGATTAATCATATTTCTAAACACTCAATTATATGCATTCCACATATCTATGGGCTGAAGTTTTGCTTAATATACGTAACCAAAAATTTGATTGTTCGAAGTTGGCAGCGATTACATATGCCCGTGTTCAAGCATATGCGTTGGCCCCTTGCCGCTTGCCCTGCAAAGACCCTGAGCAACCCCCTTGACGCAAAGTACCCATATTGCTTCGCCGTAAGTCAGCTTATCACCTAGGCCGAAAAAAAAGTGTCAAGAAATATGTGAGATAATATAAGTAAGCGGAGGACTACGCGGCAAGAACATTTTATCGCTTTTTTTCGAGCGTCTTCGTGAAATGTCGTTACGTAGCTAGGTTCACCCTCGTAACTGTGTTTACATCCATTTTTATACATTGCAGTTATGTAGCGTAGCGTGTTTATCGTATCACCGAGCCGTGGATCCTCTCCCATCCAACCCGCCTCTCTCATTGTTTTGTGTATACGAACACAGCGTGTGTAAAATGTTACAAGGTGTGGGAAGCGTAAACGCTCTGTATGGTATAGAACCGTCATTCTTTCGACATCATTTTGTGGAACTTTACGTCCACCTAGGGACAAGTCGTAGCGAATTTTCTCACCGTTTATGTGCAACGGTGCGCGGGTCTGTAGTGTTGTTGGGGTTGGATTGCCTGAGAAGACCGGAAGTCCAAACGCTGGAGCTTTCGGTGAAAGAGGGAGAAAGGGAGGAGGTCGAATTCACCGAAAACTTGGAGGGACCAAGTAAGATATCGCATCGTTGTCTTAGCGTACTTTCCGTTCTAGTCGCGTGCTGTCCTCTCGCACGGAAACTAAGGTAATAAATATACCCTGACAGCGCCTTTGCCTTAGACTCGCCTGGTGTGTGCATCAAGTTTCAACGCGATGTTTGTTCTTCCTTACTAGTTGAGGGTTTTGGCCACTCGACAATCTTGAAAAATTCGAAAAATCATGTTTTGGCCTAAAAGGCGCATACCAAAGTAAAAATTGTACTAGCCTGTTTGAGTTACCTGCTAAAGAGTGTCTCAAAATGACCTGACATTTGAAATGGCGCTCCATTTTTTTTGTGGCGAACATAGAGCACTGATTTTTGACAACTGGCATCAGGAAGTATTGAGGTTTGATTGAGCTTATACGAATTGACTAATGGCTGCCTCGCTAAAAACTAGTAATATTCTAAATGTTTTGTTACCCAGCCTTTGTCTATTCATCACCCAACTCATTTTCACTATTTCACTATAGAAATCGATGCGTTGCAATAAAAATGCCACCTAGTAAGTAGACCGTACTAGGCTAGCCAACCATGAGTACAAATAACAAAGTGAGGTTATGTGACTACACGTGTTATCGTCTAGCTAATGACTCATGTCTGGCTAGCCAACTTGACTTTCAGATGGCGTAGCGAATGAACAAAATTCTCAAGTCAGTATCTCGCCATGATCTAGCCAACACTAGCTAACTGCGGTTATGAACCCTTTGGCTAATTACTGCCTAGCCGATCTTGATTACAGATGTCACTTGCCTTACGATGAGAACTCCTAATGACTAAATAGTAGCTGGCTAGACAATGATGGTCACAAATGACAATGTGCGGTTATGTGACTACGTATAATTCCATCGAATGATTGGCTCATAGCTGGCTAAGCAGTTGTGAGTTACAGATGACGTTGAGAATGAAAAAAATAATCTTCAAGTGCGTATTTTTCGATGACCTAGTCAATACTAGCCAACTGGGGCTAGGTTCTCTTCCATTAGTCACTACCCAGTCGATCGTGATTAATTTATATAATGTTTATGCCATTATTAGTAGTTTATATAATGGACAGCATTGGTTGCAGTAACATCGTGCTTATTAATTCGTCACTAGCCAGAATAAATGTTTGAACAAATACCACTTGAAGTTAAGTAATTCCGTGCGAATATAGCTCTCAATGCAAAAAAAGTAGTCCATCCGATAATGTTATTTAAATTAGTTAATCCACTCATTTCTCAATAATGCAACTTTTTGTAAATAATGGAATGTTCCATTTTTTGAGTTTCATCTAAATTTTCCATTTTTATAATGGAATGCAATAGGAAAAATTTGCTTGCACGAAAAATCTAGTTAATTTAAATTAGAAAAAACATCAAACAGACGCATCTAGTTAATATCAAAAGGATTTTTCTGTCAGTGCATCTTGAAGGAAAAGGTTCCCGCGGAGTCGCTAGCAATTTCCGCCCGTCTGAAAACTCTGACGTTAATCGATGATCTTTTGTGGTTAATTCTGGAACATAGGATGTTTGTTTTTTCGTATCTCGTTATCTTTAGCCCGGAAGATTACGTTTTTCTAGGCGATTGGAAAATTATATTCCAGAAGAGCCCCACCGACGCTCTATCTGGCTCGAGCTCCGTAGTCCATCGCGGTCATTAGGCCGATGGTAATTAAGAAAAGCTCGTTAGTGCTGAAGAGGAAAGCGTACGCCAGACGTCGCCACGGTATATGTATAATGATCCAAGAAACGGCCGAACCAACGACAACCTACATTTCGCAATTGTACAGCCCTTTTGCTTGTCAGCACTTGATATACAAGTGTCTCGAATCTTCCTCGTGCCTTTCCAAACTCCTCAAGATAGTCTCAAGATATATAAGAAGACAGTGAGTCTACAATGATCTATAGGGAGAGCGTGGTATGTGTATTCTGTGAGAAGTAACGAGGCACTGCGGGAACAAATGAAGGAAAAGGGTCGAGGGTTGCGTCGACAGGAGAGAAATAGAAAAGCGTAGAAAGAGCCAATTTCGTCTTAATGATTCAATTAAAAGCCAAAAGTTGGCGCTGTCTCGGATCCTTCTGCGTGCACATCTTTCGCCAATTGGTGCCAAAGATGCTGCCGCGTCTCTTGACGATAAACGCTAGAACCTGCCACGTTTATTCCCACCGTCACGTACGACCTTGGCCTAGTCTCGCTTACCTGACTTTGACGTAATCGCCTTTTGCCAAAGGATCGTGAACATCGTTGCTTCAGATCCTTCCCGAATGACAACTCCACCACAACACCCGGACCTGCCACCATGCTTCGTTGCTTTGCGCTTGTACCTTTTCGTATCGTGTATACTAAAGGGTGTCCCGAAATTCACGCAAGAAGTCATTTTGATAGAGAACACAGGTTGTTAATAAAAAAAATTGTAAATTTTTTTTATTGATTCATAAAGTATACGGTAGAGGATCATGTATTGGAATACCATATGCATTTGTTTCTCAATCATCGCTCGTGGATTTTTCTGAACGCCAAATACGACAATTTTGTCGATCAACGAAGCAATCAAGATGAAAATAAGCCTAATGGCTGAAGATGATTTTGTTCGAAAAATCAGCATCCACTTGTTTTTGTTCCATAATCCATTCGACGAACTCTCTTCGCTGTGCGTGATCAGTAGGCTTGGGTTCTTGAGTCAATTGACACTTTGTAAGCATGAAGATGCAAATCTTTCGTGAGAATACGCTGTAGAGAGCTTCTCGAAATGTTCAATTATTGACCACGGTGCCCAATTGATGCTCCTGGACTCTCAGCAACACTTTCGCGAACTGCTTCGATGTTTTGTGTTGAACGACTTGTTGAAGGACGGCCAAGAGTGTCTAAGATCACTAATTGATCTAGTCTCCTGGAATTTTTTAATCTCTTCGCAGTTGATGAAGTAAAATCATTATTCCGACCATATTTTTGACGAAAATTGCGAACGATAGCTGCCAAACCTTCATTATTTTAAAAATATTGCTCAACAATGAAAACGCGTTGTTCTTTCGTGTAGCGCTCCATTTTTAATAACCCTGAACTGTCAGCTGTCACGCTGTCTTTTTTTCGTTGGCAAAACTTTAGCGCACAAATAGCGCAAAATTCAAATCTTGCGTGAATTTTTGGACACCCTTTATAATTATTCCTTTCTGACAGAGATAGTTGCTTGCGTAAACATTTTTTCCAAACGATTGCGATATTGCATGCTTGCAATTGCCCGAGACCGTCTAACAATCATGAAAGCGTTTCGTCATCAGTGGAATGAATGGGAAATGAACATTTTCGCAGGTACTTTTCGATCGTTCAGAATAAAACGTACGGGTATGAAACTGAACAAGAGAAATAAAAGAAATATCCGTTGGTTCCTCATCGATTAGTGCTTCAGTGCTCTGTCGCGATATCCAAGACGGGATTCCATCGAGACTCGTGCCGTAATTTTATGGAGAGTCCCCAGATCCTACCACATCCATATAAAGATTTGATAGGAACGCCGCACGTAGGGAGTCCACATTGGAATCCAAGTGGATGCCTTGGTTATTTCCCGATTGAAGTCATTTGAGACTTTTCATTCTGAAATTCTCAATCGTAATTTTCTTGGCTCTTCCCATAAAATAATATCCCTTCGTTATCCCGTTCACCAATTTTTTTTGGGCAGCCCCAAGATGCACCTACATCTCTATAGGGATTTGTTAGGGACACCGCGCATAGGGAGTCCACATTGGCATCCAATTTGATTCTGCACTGTTCCCCGATTAATGCCGTTTGAGAATTCTTGACACGTTCGAATCCATTCATTTTGTATCTATCCATTTATTTTGATCCATTCATTTTGTACACCTATATATTTTGTTTAGAAAATTCAACGTACAGAATGTGATGGGCTCCGTCAAGAATCGTAATGCTGTTGAAGTTTGTATCGTCGGAATAAAATGAAAATGCTTTTTAATTTTCGTTATTTTCCATTTTTATTGTTATTCAAAATCTTTTTCGATAGATATGGGTTGTACGTCTCTGAGGAAAATCTTTCAAAAACTTTTCCGTAGATTTGAACTGTCAAAAAAAAAATATGACTTATTTTCGTTGCGTTCCAACGATGTAAACTTCAATATCACGAATCGTATGAGATTCTGCTCGATAATGTGACAATCGTCTAGGCTTTGAATTAGATTCGTACATTGGATTTCAATGGGGAATCCCGATTAGAATCCAATGTAAGAGCGTGACGTTTAAGTTTAGGGATCCAATGCCATGATCCATTAGATCCCTAGCCAGGAAGTAGGGACAATTATGGGAATCCAATTGGATTCCTACGACAATCTCTGCACAGGAGCTACAAAGATAAAACAAATTATCAAGTCAATATCAACTCCCACTTGTTTTCTTGCTCTCTTTTTTTTTTGCCGCAAGCATAAACCTACTGCTGGACATAGTAAAACATTTGAAAAGAAAAATAGCAATCGGCGGTAAAACTTCCGAGCTCATTTTTCCCTCTGGCGAATCACGCCCATCTCGTTCTCCTCTGTCTTCGTCACGACAAGAACGTGTATTTTTCCCGACAATGCTCCGCGTGCAGTTTGAAAATGTCTCGCGACGTTCGTACGTCAGAGTATTGAGTCCTGTCTATAAACTCAACCTCACTTGGGCCCACGCATATCACTATATCTCTGTTCCTCGCTTTGCTCCGTCGAACTTTGCGATG
Source organism: Ophion ventricosus (assembly GCA_963932345.1). Lineage (NCBI taxonomy): Eukaryota > Metazoa > Arthropoda > Insecta > Hymenoptera > Ichneumonidae > Ophion > Ophion ventricosus. The sequence goes on along the minus strand of OZ010715.1, from coordinate 1,569,667 downwards.
AAATATTCAAAACACGCTCAACCCCCCTCACCCCCTCGCCCCTGCCCTTTTCCTACCCCGCTGCTACCGTAATGTAGATATATCGTGAACGAAGATATATCGTGGTTCGGATGTGCAGTCGCCTCGCTTGGTGCAGACCACGTTGAAACTTCCGACGAACCAAGAGTGAGATGCAACGGTCTCGCGGCCCAAGAGATGCATACACCCCCTGAACGTCAATTGGAAACGTGAGAAAATCTCGAGAGGAAGACCTAGAGAGCACCAGAGGAAATAAACCACCGTGGAAAATATAAAAGATGAGCTGCAAAATTGACGACGCTCGAGCTACGGTGCACGAGCGAACGCGTTCATTTGCAATATTCAGGCACTTTTATGCAACAATTTATATATGTCTATATATATATATATAAACGTGACAAAAATGATCGAAATCGTGCTTCTATTATAACTCAATAGAAACGGGACTTTGTGAATAATTATTTTTCAAGCGTCAGATAAAGAGAGAGAGAGAGAGACAGAGAGAGAGAGAGAGAGAGAGAGAGAGGAAAAAAAGGAAAACGTAAAGTTTGTTCCACCGAGGATGCATCAAATAGATTTCGATAAAAATTGTACATTTCTTGAACTGCAGCAGATAGACTGTTAATGTTGTTACGTAAATATATTCGGGTGAATAAATACAGAGTTGTCCAAAATCTGTATGGGGCGTTAAGTTTTGCTCGATAAAAATGTATCGAGTATCGAAAAACTTTTCGTCACTCGATACAAAAGTATTGAGTAGCGAACATTTATTCGATACTCGATACTTGAGTATCGAGTAACAAAAAGCTTTTCGTTACTCGATACTTTTATATCGAGTAACGAAAAGTTCTTCGATACTCGATACTTCTATATCGAGTAACGAAAAGTTCTTCGATACTCGATACTTTTACAATATTGTTATTTGTTTAAATTTGTATAAAATTGTTTTTCTTTTGTTATTTGAAATGAAATTAAGTTTTCCGTATGCATATAAATTTTTCAAGAATTTTCTTTCATCGTTTTGAATTTTTTAAAAATGTTTTTGTGTACGTCTCAGTGTACACAAAAATTCCTCGACCTAACGACTGAGGGCAGCACCTAACGAGCTGTTGTACAGGGACGTTTCACAGTTTTTAAATCCTAGGACGTAAAAAACCTCTTTTACGTACGGTTTACACGGACGAAAAAGCGAGAAAAGCATGGTTGTGGTATGTAACGTTATTTCGATTAAAAAATACGTATTTTTCTTTTATTCTAGGATAAATATCAATGACCATCGATCATTTGTTTATCTAAGATCTACACATTCGACGTTTGTATTCTCGGTATATCGCTTTTTCCTATATACAGTATTACCAATATTGGATCCAGTTTCCGCTTTTCGGAAGTTTATCCCAGAAATTGACCCCAAGTATCACAGAAAGTGTCGGAAAGTGTTAGAATTCCGAAAAAAAAATGTCTTTACACGGAGAGAATTAAAAAGTAATTTTTGTCGTGAATTTCACGGTAAAAATTACCGTGATATATTTCAATGTGGTGACAAGTGAGAAAAGCATAATAATTCGTATGCGACAAGTTTTTTTTTTAACTCACGTTACAGAAAATTTCAAATACGTAGCTAAAATTTTACTATACAAGAAGGGTAGCGCGCACGATAATTTTTACCGAGAGCACAATACATTTTCCTATAACACTCATTAAATTTTATAATAAATCTTAAAATAACTGTTACAAAGACGATACTTTTTTATAGACATTTTTGAAAGGCATAAAATAATAAAGTGCACAGTAAAATTTCGCTGATATTATATATTTTTTAAATTTAAGTTTTGCGTATTTTGTGACACATGAAAATTTACTAGAAAATCTGGTAAAATTTTCCATCTGAAGAAGAAATTTTATTTTATTTTCGTGAAAATCTGTATTTTACTCAGTAATAATAAGCGAAGTTTCAGGTTCGTCATCTGGTTACCGTTACTGCACGGTAATTTTTAACATTTAATTCTCTCCGTGTACGAAGACGAAGGAGGAAGGAAATGTGGAAGTGTTTTGGGCCTATGGTGCAAAAAAAAAAAAAAAAACTTGCACGTCCACGTATCCGGCACGTCGAGTATATACAAAGGCCAATGCGTTGCGTTCCTCGAGACGCCGTGCAAAGGACGAGAGGTTGGTCGAGTAAAGGTTAGAGATTATTGCCGACGAAAGCGTGGCGAAATTTCCCAGGGGTAACGTTGTACACTCGAGGCACGAAGCCGTTTGTCATTACCGGCTGGGCTCACCCATCAGGATTTCCCATCCTATCTTTTCCTCCTCATACCCGATATTTTCTATATGCTTTTACCTTTGATATAGTTCCGGAAAGAGGCGCTATGTAATACCTATTATTTCATGGATCTTTGGCGCTCTTTCTTTTTTTTCTCGTACGGCTTCTTTCTACGAGGGAGCTTCATTTTTCTCTTCTCGTCGATTCTGTCTCTCATCGTATCGAACGCGCGGATTCTTTCTCTTTCGTACACTCGTTCACGTCACAATGCACCTCGTGACGATGAAATATTCGAAACTTGTGAAAATATAGAACGTGAACTCGTCCACTGCATTCTAAGACGTAATCGATTTGAAGACGTACGATCGTCAGGTGACTTTTCATTCGTTGAACTTTCAGTAACACGTACAGGATAATGGGCAACAATTTCTAAAGTTATTATAATTGTTATTTGTTATCTTTGATATCGTAACGTAGAATTTTGTGTTATTGGGTTTAAGGTATTACTGGATGAATCGTCGGGGAAAAAGTTCGTCCAAAATGGACGAATCGTTGATTTACAAGTCTTAGATCATGTCGTACATGTTTATTCTTGCAAAAAGCTAATTTACGAATAAATTAACACTTAGAAATGTTAATTTTCCACTTTTAATAATAATTGAAGTCAAATTCGACGATATTCGCGCGTACTCGACTGAGCTTTTGTCAGTGACTGTACATCTGTTTCAACTGCCCAATAACTAAAATTTCTCACTTTTTAAATTTAATTAATGCGTTAAGATCATCTTATTATTATCAATGATTACCCAAAAATACAAAATATATTGAATTTCCCAATGATTGCTATTGATTCATCGTTAAAAAAGGCGATACTCGCGACAATCGCGGTGGTTACACTTGGGTCGATTCTACCCAATCAGTTTTCACAAAAGTATTGTGACCAAAGTATCCGTCCGAAGTGGTTCAAAAAATTACGGAACATGCTTTGAACTTTCTAGATGATGTAGGAAAAATTTATTTATAAGAAATAAAAAGGTGACATGTTAAAAAAAAATTCATAAAGAGGTGAAAACGCGAAAAAGACACTTTTTCGCTCAAAAAATAATAGTTTCGTGAATTTTCAACATTTTCACCTAAAATTTGGACGTGATACTCCTTAGATATACTACTTTTGGGAAAAAAATAGTAGCATAGTGCGCGTTCCAAAAAATATATTTATTCCGACTTGTGAAGTGGGTAAATTTTATGGTATGAGGATGCTTCAAACTCCAGGTAAGCTGGTGAATATAATCCCATTGGAAGCCGGGAAATATTATATATTTACGCCAAGAATTGATCGACGGGTCGATTCTATCCAGGGTGACCACGAAGGGTTAATCAATTTCTTGACAATTACTCAGTCGATTTATTTGAAAATTAGCATACTCAATCGCTTGATCCTAAATCTTGATGATATAATATTTTCAAAATTGACGACGATTCAGTTCCATTCGTTTTTGCAACTATTAACGTCTGCAGAAGCTTTGTTTCCCATAAGTTACCGTGTTAAATTCATACGTTTATAACTACTAAATTATTTGGTGAAAAATTTTAAAATAATTTATGTAAAAAATGTTAAATAATAAAAATTGTAACTAATTCGTGTAATAATTCATGTGAAAAATTCTAAAATAATTCATGTGAAAAATTGTTAAAAAATTCATATAAAAAAATCTCAAATAATTCATTATTCTATCAAGAACTATTATTTATGAACATTTTTGGTGATTTTTTAATATCCATCCAGTTATACTTTAAGGGGTTACATCACCTTGGCGGTTCGGAAAAGTACAATGCCAAAAAAAATGTAATTTAAGTAGAATTTATTTAAATCAAATAGGTTTTTTCCTTTTTTCGCGGCTTGCTACGAGCCCATTTGTTTCAAATATATTGTTAAATTTGTTCAAGCTCTTCTCTTTAAATATCAAATATATTCAAATTAAATAAATAAAGGTAAAATACGATATATCGCACGGATACGAGAAAGATTCATGACATAAAAGTGCGGTGAAAAAAAAAGTTTTATTATTTTTCTTTTTTTTTCACTAGCAAGGCTGTTATTTGAAAAAAAAAATTTGAACAAAAGTCGTGCCTTTTGTTAAAAGGCGCGACTATTTACGTATAGAAAGACTAGAATGTATAGATCGAATAGAAAAAAAAAAGAAAATTATTAAACTCTTTCCATAAGCCCTTTGCAAAAAATGCTAAGTTCAACAATTTGTATCTTTCTTATTTAGTCATTGAACTTAGCTGAAGCTTTTCATACATAAGTATAGGTACCTTATCTACGATATACTTGAAAATATTTTTTTTTTCCGGAAACGAAACGTTTGTGAGAGAGCCTCGTTAATTTCATTCAAGTCTAGTTCATGATAAATCCATTTAAAGATCGAAGAAAGATATCTAGCAATATCTCATTTGCAAAAAAAATCCTAATCATGGCTCCTAGGACTGATTTTGTACCGTCTTCTATCCAAGAACATTTTTTTCGTAGCTACAACAATTGAATTTTGTGATGTGAGCTCATAAAGTACAGGATGGATGTGACGCACATACGTTGCATCAACATTTGTCCCACGAATTGTAGTCTCGGGTGGCAACCGGTGGAAAAGTTTGCAAACTTTTGGAGAAAATTACTGAACAAGTTCCGCTTTTACTCGTTAGCAACTGGGAGAGAGAGTCGCTTTCGCGGTGAACGTGAAAACGAGCGTGAACTGTGAAAGTACGAGACGAGAGAGACATCCTGTTCATACGACACCGACGACGACGACGACGACGACGACGACGACGACGAGAGTGAGTGAGCGAACGACAACCGTGTCGTGTTCTTCCCGTTTGAGACTCGCAGTACCGAGGGTGATTAATTGCACAGCCCTCATTCTGGTCTCTGAAGCCTTCGAGTTTCCTTCAACACACACGTTATCAGAAAAGGTCCGCGCTTACACGAATGTTTACTCGTGAATGTGAAAGACGGTGTAGGGAACTACGTACATCTGGATGTGGGTATTTTTTTGTCTTTTTTTTTTACGTAGTTAATTGATGATATCAGGGTCTGATAACGAAGCCAAAAAAAGCATACTTTCTCTATTTTTTTTTAAATATAATATATAAATTATTTTATTCAAAATGTTAAGCACATAAAAGAGCAACATTTCAACAATATTTAAAAAAAAATTTCATCCAAAAATTTGGGAAATTCAGCCGGTGGGACCTGGTTTCCGGAGACCCCTCATAAAAAAAAGTGTCCTCGTGGTGGTCAAGATAACTCATGACAGCTTTATCGGAAATTAAAAAACCAATTTTTTTCTGTTAGTAGATAAGTGTAGCTCGTGATTGAACAAAGGATTTAAAAAAAAAATGAAATTTGAATTTTTCGCAGAGTTGTATGCAAAATAGATCAATTTTTGGTACAATTTACACTACGTATAGCCTTGTAAAATTAGTTGTAATCGAAATAAAAAACCTTCGTTCAATCACTAGTCAATGAAATTTTGAAGAAGTGTGCAAAATTTCAATAAGATCGGTGCATTAGTTTTTGAGAAATCGTGTCCACCGACTTCAAAAATAGTATTTTGAGAAAAATGCGTATACTTGCGTCGCTTCCGGCCAGTTTTTCCCAACGGGGAGAATTCCCAAAGGCTCTCTATCTCTCCTAGACTTTTACTCCGATTGACTTAAAACTTTGGGAGAATATTCTAGAAATTTTGTACTATTAGATAATTAAATTTAAAAAAAATGGATTTTTTTGAAATTTTCAAACCCACGTAACACCTTAACAGACGTTGAAAGAATTTTTGTACCTGTGTAAAGAATAATAATTGTATCGAATCTTCATGCTCATTACAAAATTATAGTGCTTCAAAATGATCATCATTATTGATAATACGTATATTAATACGTCAAAGAGATTAGAGCTGGTTGTGAAATTTTTATCAAATTTACTGAATGTAATTTTTCGAATAATCAGGTACGTAGGGGAGATTAGAGCTGGTTGTGAATTTTTTATCAAATTTACTACATGTAATTTTTCGAATAATCAGATATTTTTATATATTTTTCATATAAAGGAGCTTTCAATAAATGTACATTAGGGTGGTCCACTTTTTACCTCGTTTTCAATTTCTTTTCGGGCTACCTGATCAAATTGTGACAAATGGAGAAAAAAAACTATAGCATACACCTTCATTTTAATTTTACGAGACTAGCCTTAAAAGGATTTTCGGTGAATTGAAATATTCTTTGAGAAATCGATATTTCAAAAGTTGTTACTTCAGCCCGCTGAGTATATCTATCTTCATTTGAAATACATTCATACTATATCTATAACCAGATCAATTCTAGCTATATCTATCTATGTTATCGCGCTCTCCGTTTATAGCATTAAAATGAAGGTATATGCGAAATTTCAGGTCGAAATTCGGTTTCGACCTGAAATACGACTCATATTTATTCGATCATAAATCATGTCGAAACATACAGAAGTATTCTCTTCGTGTCTCAATTACCCATGTTCGTCTTTTTATTTATTTTTGTCGCAAAACTTCCAGTATATCCACGTTGACGAGGTCATCACTCAGCAATATAATGTTCGAACGGAGCTATACGTATATAAACGAGTTAAGCTCTACGATTAGCAGTTGAACTTGGTTGTGCCCTCCTGATGGATGGTCGGAGCCGAAAGGGGTGTAAATTGTCGCGCAATTTCCTCCGCGAACTTTGCCAATTTCCAGATTGTCTTGATGTGTATGGGCGCGCTAAATTCTCTGGAATCTTACCGTGACTTCCTCGTTCACCAGGCATTCCGCGGCAAAGCTTCCGCTGGAAATCTTGGTAGTCGTGTCCCGGACATACGAATTGTATATGCAATTTACCGCGACGTGTATATATATGTCATTGAGCGGTAATGGATGTCGCGAGACTTCCGTATGGCGTATCGACAAACAATCGAAATTTTTCGCCTGTCTCCCGAGTCAAGATGTACAGCCTCCTCTGAGCACATTTCTTTTGGAATGCCCAAGCTGCCAGCCTCCGCTGAACCTACCAGACCATATTTGTTGAGTTCAAAGATTGGACTATCCTGATGAGCCTAATGGCACAAGTGAAGATGATACCTTTCTAACGCTTCTCCGAGCGCATATGATGATTGGAAATGAGGCAAGTTGGGTGGCAGCCAAATGACGAACGAACAAACTACATATGTTGCAAGCATGATCGATTCTTGTAGTCGTGCGGCTTTCAGATGGGGAAGCGTAGACCCCTCCCCCCCGAGTCAAAATTTATAGCCTCCTCTGAACACTCGCAAGACCTATCACTTTTGAAATGGACAAGCCACAAGCCTCCGTTGAACCTACCAAAGCCCATTTGTCGAGTTCAGTGCCATGAAGAGGCCTCCATTTGGTCCATTGTAGCCTCTGTCCGTCCTCCTAAACCTTCTTTCGACCACCAGTTTCAGTGAAACGTGCAAAACACAGGGCCGCAGCCTGTACAGAACACAGGCCTTAACCTTATCACAGGCCTTAACCTGCTTTCGATCTCAAGTCCGTTGCCTCGAGCCCACCTAACCTGCTTTGAGCCTAAATTAAATATCTCCTCCATCAACACTCCATTGTGGCCTGATCGGTAACCCGTTCGATGACGAAATAAATGAGTTTTCGCTGAATAAAAGGTCTGGAGGGTCTACAGTGCGCCTACAGTAGGCCGAATGGAGGATCTAGAGGGTTGACAGTGCGCCTACAGTAGGCTGAAAGTTGGGCCAGTAGCTTCTGCAGGAGCACTCGAAGTAGGACTACCTGGGGTTTGGGAGGTTCAGTTGCGCTCTCCATTGGCCTCCTTTGAGTGACAAGTCTAGTTTCTGCCATTCGGGAGGTTCATCGGACGCTCTAACGTATTGGTATTCCAAACATTGTACCCTCGTTTAGGTAACCGATAATCCGCTATAGCCGATCTCTGCTCCTGGAACAAGGTCTTTTATTTGCGGGTTGAACGCGGCTCGGGCTGTAAATCCACCATGACACACTGCTTTGCATCGAACTTCCAGGCAGGATAATGGACGAGCGAACTCCCTCATTAGCAGTCCAACTACGATATTCGTTACATAATGTTCAAACGGATCACGTAACCAAGTGCAGTATAGATTTTGATAGCACCCTGCATGTATTTAGTCTATGGCTTTTCATTGTAGTACAATATTGATACTTCGAGATAATGAAATAGACAGAAAGGCAGGAAGAGACGGAAGAAAGAAACGAGGATAAAAGTGAGTAAGTTGAAAATACAGACTCGTTTAATTATTCCAAGGGGTCACTCCAGAAGGAGAGTCACCAAGAGTGCGAGAGTCAGCCGGGATAGATAGAAAAGATAGGCGAAACGTGTCTCGCGAGGAATTTCAAGATTCGTCCCGTGGAGGAAAAGCAAAAAGAAGATGGAATGAAGATTCGTTATCTGGGCTATATCTTCCGGTATTTTAGACTAGGGCACGAACGAGTAATATAAAATCCGCTTCCAAAGTTTTTCGCATAATTTTTGCGACGTTGCGACGTTTCAAGTATCCCTAGAGTACGATTTTAGGCAATATTTTACCCTGACGAATATTATCACGATATCTTTAAAATTAAACGGAATGAAAGAGAGCTCACGAGTCACAATGCAAAAACGGTAACACCGGTTCGTATGACAATGTTCCAAAATCCCAAGAAATATGGTATTTCTGTGGAACGTTTGGTCCATGAACATCAAGCCCTGCAGCAGCAGGAAGATCATAAATTTCACACTGGAATAGAGATGATGGCATGGGAAAGCGTTTGCCCTCCTCTTGGTGTTATTAATGTCACAGTGTACTATGGATTTCTCTCGCATGCACTCTTGCAGCCCAAACGAAGGAGTTAATCAGCTCAAACATTATGGAAACTAGTGCAATCATTGTGGAATGATAAGCTAATGCCGCGACCGTTGTTCCGGTTGAGGTGTTGGTTTGCACGAAATGAACGACCTGTCGTATCTCAACTCGGATAAGGGATCGTAATGATCGCGTTATGATCTATAAGCGTATACATATATAAGGGGTGTCTCAAAATGTCCAGTCATTTTTATTTATTAATAAAACGTATTATTTATTGGAAAAATAAGAATATTTTTATTTAAATATAACATGGAGGTTATGTTTGGAAGACAATATCCGATAAATGGCCGCCTCGTCCCTTTTTGCAAACGTTCACACTTTTGACGAAGTTTTCAATAACATTTTAGCATAATTGCGGACTAATTTCATTAATGGTATGTCCAATTGCTTTCTTGAGCACCAGAATGCTCTGTAGATCATTGGTATGTACTTTTCCTTTCAGAAAACCCCAAAGAAAGAAATCCAATGGCGTGAAATCGCACGATCTTGGTGGCCAATTGACATCGCCGCGGCCGCGAGATAAAACGATCATGAAACTTCGTCTGCAATAACTGCATTGTTTCACATTGCATTTTCACAATTTCTATGCGTTGCTCGATAGCGTAATTCTCCATGACTAAACCTCAATACTTGTTGATGACAGTTGTCAAAGATCAGTACTCTATGTTCGCTACAAAAAAACAATGGCGCACAATTTAAAATGTCACGTCATTTTGAGACTATATATATATATATATATATATATATATATATATATATATCTGCACTGAGCCAAGGTATATCAAGATTCAAAACCCTTCCCAAACTCTTGACCACAGGAATGGTAAAATCAGTCCCAAACTCGGGCCACTAAACGTCACTACCTTGGCGCGATAACTTACATCGAATCTGTGATGAGCACTCCCGGAAGTTGTTGACGAGGTTTCGTATTCTGGAGTTTGCAGCTCACAGTGAAAAAAAAGCCGTCGTGACATTGCTATACTTCACCATGCCTTCATGTAATACCACTGGCTTGCGTCCGCAGCTTCACCCGCATAGAATTTGGGCCATAGAAACTTCGGTACCAGTTGCATTTTCCGTGTGAAAAATTGATTACGGGCTTTGATCGGACCCATCCTTATTTTCCCTAACATTATTAAGGCCCTAGTCTGGCAGCCTCACATGGGCCATCATTGGCCAGTCACACTTTGCTACCGAGGGCCATTGGGCAAAATAACCAGGACCTTTAAAATTGCCTGAACGGTGCCTCACAGCAAATGATTGCAGTCATATGCGTACGTGCGTGTGTGTGCACTGTGAAATAAGAAATGTGTTATTTCAATACGATTGAGGCTTAGAATTCTGTCGCATATTTCAATACGATTGAGGCTTAGAATTCTGTCGCATATTTTGACACTTCCCGCGTTGTTCCAATGAACGCACTGCATGCGTGTTGGTTCGAGGCATCACAGCTCGTCTACTAAACGCATAGCTTAATTATTATATTTAATCGATCTCGATAATTATTATGCCACAAATTCTTTAGTCAAGCAATTTATACTGATTTGCCTCTATGATAGCAAAGTCTAGTAGTATTGGGGAAATCGCTACTAGGGAATCTACAACTACACCTCTTAAAGGCCTTTACTTGGTCTTCATACTTAGACCATAGTTTTAGTCAACCTACCTATCCTACCATTCCCTAATAGGAGCCTGGTCCGGCTCTTTTACGCAAAGCCCTACTATGGAATCCACAAATAATCCATTTGCATTAGGAATGGGTGGCTTCGGGTAAAACTATCGGTGATCTCTGACGAACTGAAAGTAGCGAAATAAACAAGTATGCGAAGTAACGACGGAAGCTGGGGCAAACGAACAAACATCAGAAATAGAAAAATGACATCGTCAATTGAGATCTTTTCATGTCATATTTTATGCACGAAATGATGGAAAAGGAAGCTGTTTTTTGTTCATCGGTGTCTAGAATCGAGCAATCCTTTGCGATAGCGCGTACGTAGTACGTGATGCTAAAGTGAACGTATTGAATATCGAACATTCGTTTGCTCGCATAGTCGTGCAAACGTCAATCTGTCGTTCATCCTGAATGAGGAAGAAAAAAAAAAAACTATAGAGTGAAAGAGGACCGGCAAAGTCTCGAATGTGGCCAGAGTTCAATTCACCGCGCATCGATGCAGCTCAGAGGAGACAGACGGATGGCAGCAATTTCTAGAAAAGCGATTGGACGTTCGACGTGTGTACACAGAGAATACCTAGCACAGATAGGCAAAGACCGGTCGGTCATGGAATATTTTTATACTCTCCGTCTATACATATAGAAGATGAACCCAGGTAGATGGACCGCCATCCAAATACCGTTACTCTACCGCCCCCGCCCCGATCCCCCCTGCCCTTGCAGCCTGCTGTTATTACTTTTTGTTTTTTTTTTTCCGTAAATTTTGAATCCGCCCTGACGTCCGTACGTCAAAAACGTTTGAAGCGTAAATCGACCGCGAGCGCGATAATTAACAGGGGAATGCGTTCTTCCTAAAGCGGTTAAGCCTGTTGGATTGAACATCAATTGGTCCAAAAAAAAGTTGCGCAACGATCGAGACTGTTTGAAAAAGAGTAGAGATAGCGCGCACGTGCTTTTTTCCTATGTTTTTTTTTTTCCATAAGCGATTCGTTTTTTTTTCTTGCGGCGTAGAATTTTCCGTTTCGATTCAACGAGCTATCATTTTCGTAGCTAAAGACTACGAGCTCTGCACTACCACCGTGACGGGACTCCGCGTTGAAATTTTCTGGCCTGCAATGGCCTTAAGACAGAAAATGTTTTTTCCAAGTTTTTCAACATTCCAGAGTGACCGAATTCCTTTACGTAATGTCAAACAAAAGTACTGGTCACATAGCGAATTGGTGCTACCGGTAGATCGAGAGAAACAGATGGAAAATGTGTTTCACACAACGTTAACTTACATTTTCCATTGGCAATTTTTTTATCAATATAAAAACTAGTTTCCGGCATAACCGTTGATCCAAAAATAATCAACTCCATGTGTGAATGTCTTTGATGCTAGGTATAAAAAAAAAATAAAAAAAAAAACAAGTGTACCTTTTTCCACTGCGTCAAGCCGAAGAGTTATTCATTCTCGCTCGTTCTCTTTTTCTCACTTGCACATTATTCGAGCGAGTCTTTGGAGTATAAGAAGAACGCGATAGAGCACGAGCTCGCATAACGATTCTCCGATACACCTTTGACTCTCGTTCGTTTGCGCTCGCGAATTCAACGTCTCGACTCACAGTTCCCTATTTCCTTCCATTTTTTTGCTCTCTCTCTCTCTCTCTCTCTCTCTCTCTCTCTCTCTCTCTCTCCCTCCCTCTCTCTCTCGCTCTTTCTCTCTCTCTCTCTCGCGCTCTCTCTCGCTCTCGTTTTTTTCGCTCCGGTGGATTTCGCGCACTGAGAGTACTCCCTTATTTTCAGTGTAACGGCATACGATATACAGTGGTCGTAGAGTATAAAGAGTGTCGTGTCACCCGCGCTATCGTACCGGGGAAAGCGATACCG
>OZ010715.1:1544670-1556708 GCA_963932345.1 Ophion ventricosus | reverse complement strand
ACCTATTTTTTTTTTGTCAATTCAAATGTGCGCGTTGATATTGGCTTGATAATTTGTTTTATCATTGCAGTTCCCGTGCAGAAATTGTCGTAGGAATCCAATTGGATTCCCATACTTGTCCCTACTTCCTGGCTAGGGATCTAATGGATCATGGCATTGGATCCCTAAACTAAAACGTCACGCTCGTACATTGGATTCTAATCGGGATTCCCCATTGGAATCTAATGTACGAATCTAATTCAAATCCTAGACGATTGCCACATTATCGAGTAGAATCTCATACGATTATTGATATTGAAGTTTACATCGTTGGAACGCAACGAAAATGAGTCATATTTTTTTTTGACAATTCAAATCTACGGCAAACTTTTTGAAAGATTTTCCTCAGAGACGTACAACCCATATCTATCGAAAAAGATTTCGAATAACAATAAACATGGGGAATAACGAGAATTAAAAAGCATTTTCATGTTATTCCGACGATACAAACTTCAACAGCATTACGATTCTTGATGGAGCCCATCACATTCTGTACGTTGAATTTTCTAAACAAAATATATAGGTATAAAAAAGGAATGGATCAAAATAAATGGAACGATACAAAATGAATGGATTCGAACGTGTCAAGAATTCTCAAACGGCATTAATCGGGGAACAGTGCAGAATCAAATTGGATGCCAATGAGGACTCCCTATGCGCGGCGACCCTAACAAATCCCTATAGAGATGTAGGTGCATCTTGGGACTCATCAACAAATTTGCGAATGGGGATCACGAAATGATATTTTTTTACGGGAAGAGCCAACAAATTACGATTGAAAATTTAAAATAAAAACGACATCAATCAGAAAATAATCAGGGCATCCACGTGAATTCCAATGTGGACTCTCGATGTGTGGCTTATAGGGATGTGATAGGATTTGAGGACTCTGCAACAAATTTCTGCACGAGTATCGTAATTCGAGATAAATTCCCTCGAATATGTAGACATGGTTTTTCAAAGGATTATCAAATTACGTTAATCATCGACATGGAATGCAAACTCAAAAGGTATTCGCGTTGTGCGGATTTTAGCGTAGTGAAATTATTCGCCGGTAATTAAAGAATCAAGCGAATTTTCCCGTATTCAACGATTGTTATGGTATCGTTGTGAATTTCATATTGCAATGGAAATGATTAAATTACCTTTGAATAGCTGTATCTGCAATTTGCTTCCATGAGAATTTAGCTTATCTCTTGATACCATTGAATCGTCCATCAGTGAATTTGATTATTAATTTTCGTTTCAACGTTTTCGATTCGTGAGTTATATTTTGTGGGTCGATGAGTTAATAACGTTTTCTCCTTTTTGCCTGTCTCTCTGTCTCTCTTTATATTTCCTTTTGGGTTGCACGCTGTGTCAGTTGCAACTGCATGCTGCGGGTTTGTTGAAAATTCAGTAGCATACGCTCTGACATAACGTGGGGCATAAAGGTACGATCAACGAAACGCGAGTGGGAAAGAAAAACCCTTGTTTTTCGCATACAGTAGAGTTCCCTTTCATTATGGCGTAGCACAGAGGAGGAAAAAAATGATAACAGTGAGAGCGAACGAGGGAAATATGAGGGATTAAAAAATATAGAAAATTTTGAATGATCACTCCCGTGGTTTTAAAAAAAATTGACGCTTCGAAAAATAAATTTGTGTCTCTTTAATGAGGTTGAAGCATTACCCACAATCCGAGATGAAGAAAAAATGTATATTGGGAGTACAGATTAATTCGGTCCTTTTTATTGTGGTAAAAAATCCATTTATTTCAAAATAAAAGGTATGAATAGATTGATCAAAGTATTGTCCATCGCTGGCTACTACTTTTTCCCACCTCTCAGGCAATTTTCGAATTCCATCTCGACAAAAAAGTCTCGTCTTTTGAGGCGATCCAAGTTTTGAGCCAATTTTCGATTTCTGCAAAAGAAGTGAACCGGTGACCTGCTAAATCCTGCTGCATCCGTTGGTACAATCAGTAATCAGAAGGAGCAATGTCCGGAGAATACGGCGGGTGCGGTAAAATATCCCATTTGAGCGTTTCCAAATATTTTTTTACGACTTTTGCGACACGAGGCCGAGCGTTGTCATGCAGAAGAATAACTTTGTCATGTCTTTGCTCGTATTCCGGCCGTTTCTCTCGTGATGCACGGCTCAAACGAATCAATTGTAGTCTATACCGCTCGCCCGTAATGGAATCGCCAGGTTGTAGCAGCTCATTGGCTCATTTGGCTGTCCAGGGCGAGGCTTGTCTTCAACGCTGAAATCACCGTTCTTAAAGCGTCGAAATCATTCCCTACATGATTTATCAGTTGGAGCATCATCACCATAAACTTCAACAAGCATTCGATGCGCTTCAGCTGCACTTTTCTTCCAATTAAAGCAGAAAAGTAAAACTTCCCGCAAATGCTGCTTAGTTAACACAAAATTTCACATATTCAACACAGTAAAAAACAAGGTTTTTAACGGAACTCAAAGCGATATAAACTGAATGTTATTGACAGATGTCTAACCTCTCTGAAACCACCGAAATCAGCTGTCACTATGAAACATTCATAACAGCCAGAGCCATCTCTTGAAAACAGACCGAATTAATTTGTACTCCCAATATATATATTATTGTCCAGACTATACTGTGTTTTTACGATTTTTTTAAAATTTTCTAATCACAAAACACCAGAGATAAAAAATAGTTTAATATATGAAATTTTACGTGCGGTAAAATTACACTGACAGAAAAATTCTTTTGATATTAACTAGATGCGTCTATATGATTTTTTTTTTAATTCGAATTAACTAGATTTTTCGTGAATTCAAATTTTTCCTACTGCATTCTATTATTAAAATTATTTATTTTATATTTATTTATTCGAATCAAGATCTATTTAATATCGTCTTGTATATGAAAAAAAAATATAAGGATTTTCATTGTCGCACGGTACTTTACTATTGGTTTTTTCTGTAAGAGACAAAAAGGACGAGAGAGCGAGAAAGGGAGCGAGAAAAAAAGAGAAATAGAAGTAAACTCACCTAAATACACCCCTCGACACAATCTATCAGTCGTCAGAATCGTCAGGTGGATCGAAAAAAAAAACCTCATTGCTTTTCACATTATGCGATGTTCTTCACACGAAAATTTGCCACTGAAAAAACCATCTGGTGTCTTTCGCGTTGATTTATTTGGCCCGTATGAAAATTACATTCCCTCTTGCGTCAATAAAAAAAAAAATCAGTGTACCATGAAGAAGATCATGCGATCATGCTACAATTTATTATTCCATCAAAATAATTCTAGCGAGGTCTCTGATTCGATTGATTTTTTTTTAAATCGAATCCATTGGATTGCAGATTTTATTTCATTGCCCTCTCGTGTCGGGCAATAAAAATAATTCTAACAGTGTCGCGCGCATGTGTGGGTGTACCTTTTTGTGTTATTTATCGAAGTTGGAAAATCCCTGGGGCGTAACACGAGAAAATCCAACGGCCTTGCAATTTACAAAAGGATAGAAGGGTGGAGGAGATTCGAGATTCGTTGCAATAGCGATAGATCGAAGAAGTGGAGAGCTTAATGGGGGCAGGCAGTTCCTTGGTATTTCCGGTACCTTAAATATATACATCTACTTTCGTATACATCGTTTTGTACCTATATATATATATATATGTGTGTAACCCGTATGCGAAACTAGAAATCGTAAATTCGAGCTTACGCGAATGAGAAGCCAGGAGTTCCGCCTGTTCGTGAAGTTGGCCATGAGATACCGTTGAGTAAATGCATCTTTATACCGAGGGGCAGAAGAGAAGGCGCGGTGGGGTGTGATATTGGCCAAGCCAGCAACCCCAAACGATGCACGGTGTCTTTCGAGAAATTTCTCCCATTCGGATGCGGCAGCTTTTTCTTCTCACTGCTGTTGCCTCTATACTGAACGATCTCTTCGCACTCAGGGTGCTAGTATAGTCGTTTTCTACATTTATATACAGCCGTGATCAAAACTATTAGGCACCCTGTAAGATTTCTATCCGGACAAAAAATCGAATATCAAGGCGAAAAAAAAATCGTAAACCAATTTACCAAACGGGCTTTTGAAGCGGACAAAGCCAGCTTCATTTTGCTTTTTTATTTTTATTTTTACGATTTTTTTTTTGTACCTGGTACGTCATTTTGAACATGCCGGTTTTTCACGATTTTCGCACTTTGCAAAATCGCGTGCTGGGCTTTGAAAAATAGTAAGCTCATCATTCAGTGATAAGATCTTGGAAAAGGACAACGTTAGCTTTAGTTTCTTTTTTTAAACAAATTTTTGCAATGTTTTTTCGCAGAGTTGTGTAGTTTTTTCTTGAAAAAAAAAAACGCCAGGTTTCCGAAAAGCCAGTATCGTGCGGCGTAACTTGAAAACGCTGAAGTTTGGATTATTTAGTCTAAGGAGTAAAAAAAAGTCGTATTTTGGAGTCGCCACATTTTTTTAGATATTTTTTCCAAAATTTCTTTCTATCGCTATTTTTGGTTGATAGTCGACGATTTGCCTCATTAATTTATTGCCATTACTTGGCAAGAAAGATATTTTAATGAAAATATCACGAGACAAAAAGGTACATACATTTTTATATACCACAACCATGTTTTCTTCGCTTTTTCGTGCGTGTAAACCGTACGTAAAAGAGGTATTTTACGTCCTAGGATTTAAAAATTGTGAAACGTCTCTGTACAACAGCTGTCGGTCGTTAGGTGCTGCCCTCAGTTAGGCCGAGGAATTATTGTGTACGCTGAGGCGTTATTTGCGGGAAGAAATCCCCACCACCCCCGCACGTGCGATACGTCTTTTATGTGCACAGTTTGCAGCCATATGTATTTAACAATCCAAACGCTCGGAAAACATGGTTTTGGTTTATAAATAATCGTCTCCACCGCAGAAGAAATCCCCTTCCTCTCCTTGGTACACAGTGTACTATTAACGCATCAGCATTTTTTTCAAAATTCTTATTCTACATTTTTTTATTCAAACATAATATTAACAGTCACATTTCAACATTTACACCTTCCCCACGATGACGTTTTTTATTTAACTAATATTTCGTTGGACCCGCTTTAGCCTTAATCGTGTACTAATGTTCGTACAAAAAAATTAAAGTATGCTTCTGAAAACTTCCAAGTATCCTCTATAAGTTGTTTACATTGTTTTTTTTTTTATGAAAATGTTTTTGTCAATGTGAGAAAGTCAATTTTAAAAAGGGTAAAAAATGGCTTTTTTCCGTTTTTGCACATAACTTGTGATTACTTTGTAAATAATTGATAGCCTAAGGATATGTTTGTATTTTTTTTTTTCAGTATCAAAGTATTCCGAATAAACCCTCAAGAGATGGAAACGCTGCGATTTTTATTTCGTCGTGATCCGAACGATTGAAATTGTCACATTTGTGAAAAATCAATTGAAGGATGAATTTTTCTATTTCAAAAAAGAAAATCAACGGTTTATTTAACATTTTACGAACTTGAAAGCTATTCTTGTTGCCCAAACTTGTGCTATTTGGGGTTAACATTTTAATGAAGATGCATATATATATACGTATAGATTCCCAATAGGCCAACTATGCATTATTAATATAATGCACCCCGGGTGCACATATATATCGGTGTGCAGAGATAACAAAGTCATCTAATTGAATTTTAATGAAAACGTGAAAGTCATGTAGCATTTCTCTACAGAACTTTCGTTACTATTAAACTTTGTGCTATTTTTATTTGCAATGTTAACGAAATCCCTGTTTACCCGGCTACTTTTACTTACAAAAAAAAAAAAATGGAATCTTAACGCGGAATAACGTGAGTTCACAAAACTTAAGCGCGGTAGTTCGGTTAGTTACGCTGAGTTGGTAATCTCAGATCCGACGCAACATCCCGAGCAACGTTCCATCGTTAAGCCTCACTCTATACATTTACCGCAGAATTTCTGCTCAAACAAATTTCATCAACGAAAGATCACAAAGATCACGATGGACATGCGAGATGGCAACATCTTTTGCATTCGGCTTGTCGAGATCAATGACCGTGAAAGGATTTGCGAAACGAGATACTTAGGGGCGGAGGAAGGAAGGGTGAGGTGGCGGAAGACAGAATAAAAATAGAAAAGACGAGGATAAAGAAGCACCCACGTGATTGATGATGTTTCGTAATTACTTTACTGCGGTAAACGAACCTTGCACTCTTTGTATTATACATTCCTTCTCGCTTCCTCGTTTTCCTCAACTTCCGAGGTATTTCTCTCTCGTCCATATATATATCGATATATATATATATATATATATATATATATATATATATATATATATATATATATATATATATATATATATATATATATATATATATATGTATATATGTACATCAAGAGCTGCCAGGATCGACGAGGAAAATTAGGCCAATGAAAGATCGATGTGCTCAATTTCGCTCTAACAAAGAAGAAAAAAAAGGTTCGACAGCCGTAGGAAAAGTTGGTGTGCTCCATGAGGCAAGATCGTAAAGAACGAGAGCTGTCAGTGCATTTGGTGAAGGATAAATCCTGTAACATCCGTATTTTTTAAACATTTTTCACAATAATTTTTTTTTATATTAATATATGTTCGTCACGACAGCAGTGGATAGGACGAAATATTGGAAAATAGCTTTCGCCCGTTTGAATTGCTTCCGCACCCACCCTATTAGCCAGGTCCAATTTGAAAAAAAAAAAACATCTTGGAGGAAAAAGATATGGGCCAAATGCCGAGGTGGAAGATGCTGTAAACCAGCATTTTTCGGGTTTAGACAATCCATTTTTTTTCTGATGGTTTGCAAGGTTGAGAGAAGCGTTGGACCAAATGTATCGAGTTGAAGGGAGACTGCGTCGAGAAATGAATTTTATTTTGCTTCAAAATATGTGTTTTTCTTTAAAGAGCCGGGAACTTTGCAAATGACCATCGTATCTTCAGCGGTTTAGGCTGTGCGATGTCCATATGTCAGTCAGTCATTGTCAGTCAGTGACGGAACTGTTTTGTATGTATAGATTGTTGAAATTATATTTCTCCCGAAGCTCATTCAGCCAATATACTGCAAAATTGATTCCAAAAATTCTGAAGAAAGCAATACTTCATTCCAACACGAGAAATTCACAGTAAAACAAAAGAAAATATTGGAAATTCTCAATTCGTATATTGTGAAGATCAACGCTATCCGATTAAGCAATTTTTTCATTTTCTTTGAAATGATCTGCCCAAGACACACATAATTTCATGTTGACCCAGATAGCTGTGCTTTCTCGTGCCTCTTGCACAGATACACGCTTGGCGAATTGGGATTTCGCTGATGATTACGAAGAGAGCTTGCGGTAATTTTCAAGGGGATTCCCTGGTCGAAGATACACGCAAGCCTGTTCTCCCAATATCTTCCCAGTTTGCACACATATATATATACGGGCAATGTTCTGGATCCGTGACCTACTTTGCCACCGATCCCTTTCTTCTTCCTCACAGCTGGCGACATGCGGTTGCGAAAATATCAACGTTTTTTTTTTTTTCGTCACAGTCCACAACAGCTTTCAAAAACGTCAAAACTTCAAAGATAATATATTGCTGAATTAATATTTCCACGTAGGATATAGGAGGTTATGTGCGTTGATGGAATGCTGAGGTAGTTGTAAGACAAGCCCCAATAGGGCCTTATTAGGCCAAGCCCTAGTATTGCCATATTAGTATCGCCTGATATACGGGAGTAAAAAGGCACCCCGATGAGGCCGCAGTAAGATAGCCTTCATACTCCGGTACTACGGTTCCACTGATCCGGTGGACATCCGACACCCATCAGGCCTACCTTATTCCGGCATTCCAGAGCGCGGAATAATAGCGGCCTGATCAGTGTTCAGGCAGCCACATCAACACTAGTTGGCTCGTTGTGTGACAAAATAATTCCAAAACTCCACTAATGATGCAAAGCAAAAAATAATAAATGAGTTTCAGTGCGTTGTTTAATTTTTCTCTGTAAGTAAAAAATCGTGTGGTATAAGTATAACACCGCGATATATTTTCGTTAATGCCATAATTAACGTGATAAAATAGAGGAGTTGTTGGTGGGGCTTCGCTTTACTCTCGACAAATAAATACCCTCATCCATCCGTAGCTCTTTTATTTTCTCTCCCTTGCGACTCGGGGAATTTTACCGGCATACTTCGAGCACCAAGATATACTACGGCGGTACACCCGGATCTCTTGCTCGTTTGCTACTACATATATCACCCTCGTATATACTGCGGAAAGGGGGGCGAGGGGTTGGGGATCGTATGCTTTTCGCGACACTTCGTTTTATATTATATATATATATATATATATGAATACATTGTTCACATCTCGTTCATGCCTGTGATCTGCCCACCCTATAATCGAGACCATGTCAATTATAGCTCTATTTAATTGGACCAGTTTCCGAGGCTAGGTTTGATTCTCCCTTTCGCAGTGTACATTATAAACTTGACATCGAAATGGCGTTAACCCCCTCGCTGGGTAAGAGGGACTTCATTTTATATCTACAATTGAATGTTCACTTACCAGGCTTATTCCACATTCGCATTTTTTTTAGTTATAAAATACAGGCAAATGAGAACAACTTATTTGGAATGACAAGAAGTATTGATGACAACAACATAAATATTGGTAATTGATAATGTTCGTTGTAGAGATTGAATTTACGGTTATATCGCTGACGACTCTCGTGCGGAAATTGATTTTGGACTTTGATCAGGCCCATCTTAATTTTCTCTAACTTTATTAAGGGCCTAGTCTGGAAGCCTCACATGGGCCAACAGTGGCTCACACTTTGCTACCGAGGGCCATGGAAGGCAAAATAACCAGGGCTTTTAAAATTGCTTCAACGGTGTCTCATAACAAATTATTGCAGTCATATGCGTACGTACGTGTGTGTGCACTGTGAAATAAGAGATGTGTTATTTCAATACATTTGAGGCTTAGAATTCTGCCGCATATTTTGACACGTTTGATCCCGCGTTGTTCCAATGAACGCACTGCATGCGTGTTGGTTCAAGTCATCACAGCTCGTCTGCTAAACGCATAGTTCAATTATTATATTTCATCGATCTCGATAATTATTATGCCACAAATTCTTTAGTCAAGCTATTTATTACTGATTTGCCCCTATAATAGCAGAGTCTAGTAGTATTGGGAAAATCGCTACTAGGGAATCTACAACTACACCCCTTAAAGGCCTTTACTTGATCTCCGTACTTAGATCATAGTTTTAGTCAACCTATCCTACCATTCCCTAATCGGGTTCCGGTCCGGCTCTTTTACGGAAAACCCTACTATGGAATCCACAAATAATCCCTTGAAGGGTTTGTATTAGGGATGCCCAGCCATTTTTCGCACTTCCCTTCGAAAATTGTGCAATGTCTGGTTAAAATCAAGGACATATTCAATTGAGTAGGATGGAAAATTTTGTGAAAAAAATACTGAATTCATACGATAATGATTTACCAGTAAACACTTGAGCTCAAATGAATTACAATAATACAATAATACAATAATAATGCCATAATGTTCATTATAGATATATAATGTACGATCGGATTACTGGCAGCCGCTTTGAAAATGATGAAATTTATGTTTCAGATGAAGTACATATTTCATTATATTAGATACAATATCTCGCACTAAAAATGATGCTCTCGTTCGGTAATGATTTTCCAATAAACCTTTAATCTCGAATGAATGCTGCGGTAATTTAATATTGCCTATAACCGCAAGGTTTGTATATATATATATATATATTAATAGAAAGAAGACCCTTTGAACCCATTGTATGTATGTAATGTTAGCTATCAGCTCATCTGGCTATTTAGAGCGCGGTTTTTGATATGCTTATACTTATTTAAAGGTGATTCTGAAGACATGGGTTTGAATAAGGTTGGGTATGGGGATTAAATGTTACTATGAGAAGGTACTTCGAAGTCGAATGTCCTTAAAATCATCTTCTTTCATATACGAGGGTCATTTGAAAAGATGCCAGTCTTTTTAAGAAAAATACTTATTTCGAAGCAAAACAAAATTTATTTCTCGACCTACTCTCCCTTTAACTGGATGCATTTGGTCCAACGCTTCTCCCAACCTTTCAAACCGTCAGAAAAAAAAATTGTCTAAACCCGAAAAATACTGGTTTACTGCGTCTTTCACCTCGGCATTTGACCCATATCTTTTTCCCCCGAGTAATTTATTTATTTTTCTTCAAATTGGGAAACAGAAAAAAGTCCCCGGGAGCTAGATCTTAAGTTCATGTTATCGCTGAAAAAGTTATTGATCGAGCTGGCTGAAATTTTGAGAGATTTCTCACTATAACATTATCGGAAGGATATACCTAAAGTTTTAAGGTTATCGAGTAAATAAATTACTTTTTTGGGGTAAAAATTGTCGAGAATATGGTCAAAAATATGAAAATTTAATTAAAAAGCCTACTCAATCTTTAATTTTATACTTTTTTATATTTTTATAGGTATATCCTTCCCCTACACATGTCAATAATCGAAAAATATTTTCGTTTTCTGTTTCAGATAAATAGAAAAAATCAGACAAATAGAGCACATTTCGATATCGCGGAAAAGACTCCTAAAGGAATACCTTATAAAGCCACCATTTTGTTTTGTTTAAAGGAAACATTTTTTTTAATACTTGAAAGTTGTAATAAGATAATGTCAAAATTTAAAAATGATGCGATTATTTTATCGTGTTTGACAAAAATTTATGAAAAATGACTTATTTTCAGGCGTCTAAAGGGTGTTGCCTCCCTTAAAACCTCCCTAAGTACTTCGAACATTAAATATATTCGTTTGCGTGTTGACTTTAGTTTACTTCTAAGCATTCGACAGTCGTGTACAGATAGAAATCCAACCGAATGCATACGTCAACGAATACATACGTCAATCCTATAAGACATTCGAGTTTCTCATGAAGTATTCAGGTACAGTAGTTCACCTATTTTCCTGGTGGTACAGCATCGACCGGGTGGGCGAAAAAAAAAAAAATTCTCTACGAGGATCGATTACTCTACTCCAGGCTGGAAGCTTTACGTGCTATATTTAGGTACGCGAGTGTTCCACTATTACCAAACGAGTAAAAGGAAGCAAAATGATATTTTTGGAAAGACGAAACTCCGTATGTCTTCACATGGGACGCGATAAAAGCACGGAAATCGAGTTAACGTGACCATTTCGAAATGTATTTCGATTTGTTCCAAACGCCGGTGGTGAGCGTCACACGAATATCGACCGCTTGGGTCCGAAAGAAGCGTGTAACTTCCACTTAGCCAAGGTAATATATTTAAACATTGAAGCTTCCGTCTTTGCGTGGTTAAGGAATTACGGGACAATTGGTGGAGTGTCACCATTTGATTCAAATTTATACAGTAAATTCTTTCTCATATACTGAATGCACTTTCCAAATTTTAAATCGATCGTCTACAACGTTCCTATAAAATTTACAATTAAAAAAATCCTTTTTAACGTGAGGAAATATTTTAACTAGGCTCATCGCTGAGATTGCAGTTTCGGGCACGAAATAGTGTAAAAAAAATGTTGAAAATGTTATGAAAAACTTTCAATCACGCAGTGCATTATGACAAATTCGTCATCAGTGTCATAACGTTAAATGTTCTATGGTGAAAAGTGTTTTTTCAATCGTAAATTTTATAGAAACGGTGTAGACGTTCGATTTAACATTTGCTGTATGAAATTCTAAAATTTTATTCTAAATTTCTAAAATAAAAAATATTCTAGAATTCTAAAATTTTATTCTAAATTTCTAAAATAAAAAATTCTAGAATTCTAAAATATTCTTCTGAATTTCTAAAATATAAAAATTCTGGAATTCTAAAATTGTATTGGAAATGTTCTACAATACAAAAAGGCTAAAATTTACTTTATAAACTTCTACAATTTTATTCTAAATTTCTTAAAGTCAAAAATTCTAAAATTGACTATAAAATTCTAA
>OZ010715.1:1434670-1539670 GCA_963932345.1 Ophion ventricosus | reverse complement strand
TCGTCTTCTATGCGTTCGCGCATCGTTCATCCGATTCAGTTGAAACTTTGTACAGTTGTTGTTGTCACTTGGGTCAAAGTTTCTGATATAGTACCATCAACGTACAATCGGTGGCGCACGAGTCGCATCAGATATATTTAATAAAAGCAAACAAACAAGCAATAAAAATAAAATAACGAAAATAGGAGAAAAAAAAGCGCTGAGTCACCTTCGTCGGAAGGTCTTGGGCCGTACGCGATATATATGTGTGCCATAGAAATTTAATTCTACCGTTATTATTATTATTAGTAGTATTATTTGAAAAATGTATTATTCGATTTGATTTTCCTCGGTTTGCATTGGGAAAAATTTACCTACCCTCAGTGGTTAGGCTCGATCTTTATCTAGACAGTCATCTACATTTATTCATTTTTTTTCTATTATCTTCTATACATATAAAACAGTTCCGTGACTGAATCACTAACATATTGACAACGCACAGCCTAAACCGCCAAAGATAGAAAAATGAAGTTTGGAAGATATGTTCCTTCGAAGGTGTAAAGGTACACTAAGAAAGGTTTTTTTTCGAAAATCAACTCCAAATGGGGTGGGAAAGTTTGTACGGAAAATTGTATTCCTTGCGTGTAAAAAAACTTGAAACTTGGTAGAAATATTCTTCAAAATCAATGACAAGGCGTATTTTAGAATTTTTTTTAAACAACCCCTAATTAGGGGTGCAATGTGGTGTTGAAGTTTGTATGGAAAAGTCGATTGCCCTGCGTTTTATCTCAATGAAGTTCGGAAGATACGTTACTTAAAGGGCACAGAGATGCACTAAAATGACTTTTCTCATGGTCGACTATATGTGGGCTGTTCGAGAGTATCGAATGTCTGAAACTTGAATGTTCTTGCCAAAGACCATAAATCATAAGATGTTGTCTACAGAACTATATTGCAAAGCCATATAATTCTGTTGACAACAATGACATTGCATGAAGGTTGGCACTTTTATACTACTATTTCATGAATTACCAACCCTTAGCTCAGCCAGTCAGTCTACCATCGTGCCTGAGAAATATAATACTCTACTTTTCTTTTCTTTTTCCGTCTTTTTCACTCTTTGTTTATCTCCTCTCTGGATCAAATTCTAAAGTCCATGCGGTCGAAGTCGAATAAAGCACGAATCAACAACGATTGATATTGAACACGCCCTTTATTCTTCGCGAACGACAAACATTTATTGGAAATAACGGTTTCCGAAAAAAATAGGACGATTGAATCATTTGAATCGTTTCCTATTAAGAAAAATGACACTTTTCATTATGTATTCCATTTGAATTATGTCGTCGAATTAATGGACGAGTTGACGATTGACGTACAGAAGGAAAATTGGCGCGAAATTGGGATACACGGTGTTCTGCTTTTGACCATAAGCCATCACTGGAAGATAGGAGAGGGTTTCTCCGTGCTCAGGTGCCTCCGTTAATCGAGCCCTATAATTTGTTGTAATTAAGGTTGATCCAGCCGACAAAGCCACAAGATCGTGCTGGCGCATAGTGATCATCCTAGATAGAGAGAGAGGGGGAGAAAGAGAGAGAGAGAGAGAGAGAGAGAGAGAGAGAGAGAGAGAGAGAGAGAGAGAGACAGAGAGAGAGAGAGAGGAGGTGGAGGAGGCGGACAGTGACTTCGCCTGGGCCTGAATATATCTCAAACGGTGTATACCTCATACATGTTTATTCTGCAAAGATGCACACTGACCGAACCTAACAGTAGTCTAAGACGTATGATAAAAAAAAATCGCAACCTTCACAAACAAAGAGGTGTCATTATCCATAATAATTTAAGGCCTCAGGCCACTCTAGAGGCTTAAAAAAGGGCATATTTTGAGACATGAGAGATCGCCGCTGCCACATGTCAACCGCCCGTCCGCTACTACCAGTGAATTTCCAATTAATTTTTCACGTCCTACAACCATGTACCACAGCACAATGATGTCTATACACGAAGACCGAAGAAGCCAAACTCTGGAAGAAAGCGTAGGAAACTTTTGTAAGAACGAGGATGTAAGCTCTTATATCCTAATAGTAGAAAGGGAGTTTACCGTGTTTCATCGTGGGGTCGTGTCTCTTGGACGTCAAGCTCGACGCGACGCCTTGCATGCTGTGCTCTCTGATACGTTGTATGTCCTATCTCTCCGCCACTTCTTTCACTTTCCACGTCCCTCAGTCTCCATAGTATCGCGGCAAACCTATCTCTCTCCTACTCCTAATCGATTTTTGAGCGATCGATTACGTATATACCTCGTGATCCGAAACTTTATCGAGTACCATGCGAGAACACAGCGGCCTCGCTTGCTGTACTTCTTCATATTTCATAGACCTTCTATATAGCTGGCTAGGTCTCAATGGAGCTTACTTGTTCCATCCGCAGAAGTGGTTTACTCCCCATGGTACGTTCTTTACCTTTAGCCGTCAGCTTTCCTCGACACGCTCACGTCACAACCAACCCCAAACCCCTAAACAGCTCAAAATGATTCTTATTTTGCAACAATGTTAAACATTTGTTCGTTGAACTTGGAAATTGCAATGATAGGAGGGTGGAATTTTGAATACACGAAGCGGTTTTGGCACATCCAGTTGAGTTGTGAATGTAAATTAAGTGTAATTGAATTGGGAATGAGAAAAATCTGTGTACAAATCGTTTCAAAAAACCTTTCGCTGGACCAAAAGGACCTCAGGAGGGAAATGTGTCTTGACTTATTGGAATCGATTGGAAGTGATCCCCATTTTCTGGAAAGTGTCGTTACTGGTGAGGAGTCTTGGGTGTGTGAGTACGAGCCAGAAATCAAGCGCCAGAGCATGGAATGTCACACTTCAACCTCTCCAAGGGCCAAAAAAGCAAGAATGAGCAAGTCGAAGATCAAATGCATGCTGATTTGCTTTTTCGATAGCCAGGAAATCGTCCACAAAGAGTTTGTGCCTCAAGGTCACAAACGGTCAATCAACATTTTTACCGAGAGGTTCTTGAAAAACATCGAAAAAGGGGTCATGCTTGTGAGGCCAAATATGAAAAACAACTGGGTGTTGCATCACGGCTATGCGCCTTGTCACACAGCAATTTCAATAAACGATTTGTTTGGCCAGTAAAAACATTCCTGTGTCTTCTCAGCCTCCTTATTCGCCTGACTTGAGTCCTTGTAACTTTTACCTCCAGCTGAACGTTATTCCAGTCTCCGAGTTCCAGCACTGCAATGAAGATTGGAAGAATCGTCTTCAGCGCTGCGTGGCTTTCCAAGTTATTTTGAGGGAGGCAATATTGAATTGTAATTTCATTTGAATAAAAAAAAATTGACAAAAATCAGTCTCGTTGCTTTAATTTACACATCTCGTACATCGCTCCATCATTGCTCTGTCAGGACGGTATTGATTAAGCCACGGTAAATAGATTATAGCTTGAAAGGCTTAAGGAACTCGGAACAGCAATTCGACTTAGCGATAACTTCCAACGGAGTTCCATTAAAATTGCAGAGAAGATTTTACGAAGCATTGCAGATCCTCGCAACGAGCGTTGTTTCTATTATAGATTGAGTAATTTCAAATAGCAAGAACATTCGAAGTAATTGAATAAAATCCAATAGATGGTAGATTATTCAGAGTATTATAAAATCGGCAGCTCTTCCAACAGCCTGTTACATCGCGTGTCATATTATTAATTAATGACCTACCAAAAATAAAACAATCATCGTTGAAAAATCATTCATAATAACTTGACATTAATTTTTAATAATACATTTTTCATTCTTATATGCATCTCTGAATATCCTGCAGTGATTGAAATTCGGCTTGCGTGCTTTTGACTTCACGAAACTTCATGTTTACGACGCGTTGGCGTGAATAAGAAGATTGCAAGAATTATTACTCTTTGCCCGTGACGTTGATATAACGAATGCTCTCGAGTGAATGTCAGACACATCATCAAAGCTTTTCTCGCGTTTGCGTACCCGGAACTCGGCAAATCCGACACAACAATCGTGTAGACGTTGAATGTAAATTATTCACACTGGTAGCTTATTCAGTTTTTTTTTTATAGTGCATATATATGTATTAGGGTGGCTGCAATTTGGGCGAAATTTGAATTTTCAAAGTTCCCTTGTAAAAACATAATCAAGATATATAAAAAAATATATGTGCAAAGTTTTAATGCGTTGGGAAAATTAGGAATGGTTGAATTTTCAATAGAAAAATACATGTGTTTTTCCAAGTTATTACAATTATTTCTCTTGCTTGTAATATTGATGAGAAAAATCTGAAACCTGGCACACAGATTGTGCACATTATGAGATATATGACCAAATTTTTACAGATTTTTCCAGTAATAATTGCCATCGAAGTGATGGCCATTAACCTCGACACATTTTTGAAGACTCTGGACCTTCGAATAGTTTCTGGTGTGATAGCGGCGCAGGTTATCCAACGGATACAATAATGTCAATAGTCGGAGATGTTTCTGATGTTTGTAAATACTGACATTATAACGTAGTAAAACTGTAATAGACTGAAGAATGTTTACCATTTACCAATATTAGAAGCAGTAGACAATCACACCAGAAACTATTCGAAGACCAAGAGAATCATTCATCCGACGTCTTCAAAAATGTGTCGAAGTTAATGGCCATCACTTCGAAAATTTGTTACAATAAATTTTCTGCACAAAAAATTCAATTACATTATTCGGATATTCTTATTGTCAATACCATCACGATAACCCATTTTTACACGTGTATTTTGGTGAAAAATCATTTCAAGGTCATGATATCAGGTCGTTGGATTCGTCTGAATATCAGCTACAATGCTTAATAAAAAAAAAACACATGTTTCCTTTTGAAAAACCATTGATGACCTTGAGAACACAAAAACTATGACCTTGACAAAAATGAATTTTTCACCACTGTATCAGCCCTCCAAAATCAATCAAATTACCTCCTGACATTTTTTTGCCTCTAAAGGCAACGGAGATATTTGGCGTGGTCACGTTAAATGGTCCACCCAGCATATAAGGGTGTCTCTTATATGGATCCAAATTTTTTTTTTCGAAAATTGTCACGCATATATATATATATATATATATATATATTTGTAAGAACACTTAGCAGTCTCGGAAACTCGAGAATAGCTATACTCTTATTCCAACTGTACGTTTTGCACCGAGGTCACAACGGCATTCACGCGAGCAATGGTGCAGCGTCGGTCGTTTGGCAAACTGAGGTCAGGTTATTCCCAAGTGGCATAGCTACATGGTTTCCCTACGAGATAGGAAAGCTCACCATCGATATATAACTATAGAAGCGTAGATTCGAGGCAACCGGATGAGTGCTTGCCAACTTCTGTAAGTCACCCACAACGAGACGAAAAGCAGCGTTCATTCGTTGCATTATTAAAAATGAAATGTACACTCGTTGATTCGTAGTACCGAATATCCGAGATCCCGTGGTTCGGTTATTTTTGCCAGTTGAGTACACAAAGAGCTCCGTCCCAAATGATTTTCCAACGTGAACGAGTATCGTGTTCTTTACAATTGAAACATATTTATAAACATGAAATAGCAAGGTTGAAGAGAGAGAGAGAGAGAGAGAGAGAGAGAGAGAGAGAGAGAGAGAGAGAGAGAGAGAGAGAGAGAGAGAGAGAGAAGAGCATTGCAATTTCCGCGGGAATTTCCCAGCATTCGGAGGATGAAGGTTTTGCAGAGCGATGTACCATTCATCTTGATATTCTTGCCTCGTCCACAAAGGGTGGGCTCACCAGGAAGGTGAATAAGTCATGTGGAAGGAA
The DNA here is from genome assembly GCA_963932345.1 of Ophion ventricosus. Lineage (NCBI taxonomy): Eukaryota > Metazoa > Arthropoda > Insecta > Hymenoptera > Ichneumonidae > Ophion > Ophion ventricosus. Next base: position 1,533,863 of record OZ010715.1, on the reverse strand, counting down.
TGCGGCGAATAAAGAACCAATTCCTTTTTTTCCTTCAGTTTCACAGTTCAATCGATACGTTGAATCCCTGTTACAACGATGAGCGTGGATTGATTCGACAGTTGGTAAAAGTGGAACTGAAAACCTGGGCCAAGTCGCAGAAAGAGAGACAGAGTGAAAGAGAGAGTGAGGGACAGAGAGCCATTCAGCGAGAAGTTGATAAATCCACGGATGAAAACTGCGAAATCCAGCTTAGACAGCTTGCGCGTCGCTACACTTTTTCATCTCAACTAGCCTGGGAATCGAAGACGTGAAACAGCTTTGAGCTTCTGGCGTAGAAGAATCCTCGTGACCCGAAAAAAGTTTTTTCAAACGGATATATGGACTGGACGAGATGACCAAAAGGACTAACTCCACCTATACACACACGCACACACGTGGAGAAGGCTGCGTGACAGAAGGGTGTAAACCGGATGCCTGGATATCTTCAGTACCCCTCAACCGATGCCCTTTCGTTTAGAGCGGAGTCGAAACGTACAGAGAGTCCGTTATATCGTTCGGTAGGGTAGTCCATGGCACAAGGGTAAGAGAGATAAGGAGCAACGGATACCCGGTTGATTTATGAACGGTTTCGGATGGTCCCGCGAGTCGTGTAGCAAGGTGGAAGGGACGCGCGCCTGGTGTCCTACGGTATAGGTAATATAATTATATTTAACGAAACGAGTCGTGGCTATGGTCACTCGGGATGATGGCTGGGTCAGCTAGGCACCGTTCACGACAGTCCAGCTACTGTCTCGGACTGGTCCGAGGTCGTCCGCAGACTCGACCACGACAAACCGACCGAAATACGTTTCTCATTGCTCTGCGAGTGACGGGCACGTGAACACGCGTATCACGTGAGCCTCTACGACCTATGATCCAGCGTGTACGACATTCGCCAGGTTCGCAGGATTAGGAAGCTATGTTGGACGTGTTATAGTGAACGTCGGCACTGCTGGAGATAACTGATTACAATCTGCCACTAATGAACGATCAACCGTGATCCGTAATGCGAAGAAGTACCTTCATCGATTTACTTCAGCGCGATGATGTTGTCGATTGAGCACTCCCATGTTTCGTATGGTTGGACAACAAGTATATTCTCTATTTGTCTATTCTCAGACATCTGTCTCCTTGAGGGATCATAACAGTGTAAAATTTTCCAAAAAATCGATTCTTTTTTTTGCATTACCCAGTAGTATAGACGGTTATAAACATGCCGTTCAATTTGCGGGGAGTGATTCGAATGATTTCGGTCGATACCGCCTTTCTTAGAGAAAGTCATTCGAACAGTGGCTTCTGTACTCGAAACTTCAAACGCGTTTTTCTCGCGTAGGAATTCGCGGGCACATCTAGTTGTGACTTAATAATTTAAAAAAAAGAAAAAATTTCCATTGTACAATTAGTATTAATTATTCAAATGATTTTCCAAGGCACTTCATTAGAATGCAATTTACATGTACGACATGGTATGATTATCCTTAACGCGTGGAGAATTGCAGAAAAGGGGATGAAGGACGCGAGTGGCTAGAACCACGCCCTCACATTTATTATGGTCCGAGGAAGCACGGATTTTTTTTTTTTTTTTTTTCTACGGCTCTTTCTCCATTCTGCATAGGCAAAGAATCGAGAATGCCCTCGGTGTGTATGTGCAAAGGGTTATACGCGGACGAGTTGTTCGCGTGCACCCTACTATGCCCGTGCTCGTTTTTTTTTTTTTTTTTTTTTTTTTTTTTCATTCGAACCCAACCCACGCCTGGGGAAAATGCTAGCTTGTTCCGTAATAAACAGCGTACACGTGAATTGCGAGACTTTTGCGGCTGTCACACGGTACAACCGTGATTTCAGCTGATCGATGCTGTCCCGGTACATGTCAGTCGTGCAAAGAAGGAGCGAGCGTGACGAAAGTTGGTGGAACAAGAGCCACTTGAAGGATACGATCGTATTCGAAACAAAAGTAGATTCGATAAAGTATTTCAACTAGCTTGAATGTGCGCAATACCGGTGCAAAAATTTTCGTAGGGATCCAATTGGATTCCAATACTTGTTCCTACTTTCTGATAGGGATCCGATCAGTCATCGCATTGGATCCCTATAGAGATCCTTAACTTAAATCCCTATAGAGGTGTAAGTGCATCTTGGGACTCGCCAACAAATTTGTCAACGGTATCACGAAAGGATATTTTTCTTATGGGAAGAGACCAACAAATTACGATTGAGAATTTCAAATAAAATCACTCAAACGACTTCAATTGGGAAATAACCACGACATCCACTTGGATTCCAATGCGGACTTCCTACGTGCAGCGTCCCTATAAAATTCCTATAGGGATGTGATAGGATCAAGGGACTCCCCAACAAATTTCTGCACGGGTGGTGACGTCTGAAGACATCCACGAATTGTTTACGAAAAATATTTACCTTTTCATTCCACACCTTTCCAAATTGTCATTCCAACATCGACATTCGAGGAATATCCGTTTCTTCGCGTGATCCAAATTTTTCATACATTTGGTATTATTTTTTATCCTAATGCTTTTTAATGTGAGAAATTATGGCAAAGCATGGCATCAAGTTCCGTTTTAAGTGGCAAATGGTGAATTTTACCATTTCCACACTTCCCGGTTGGGTGCTACAGACCGAAATAGAGTCGATTGGCCAATCGCGTGAGCAAACTATATACGACCGCAGAAAGACTCGCCGATGCAACCTGTGCCGTAGGTCTTTGTTCTCCTCCCGCACCCCCCCCCCCCTTACCCTATCTCTTTCCAATCTCTCGTTTCGAAAACTCCTCTATATTCTCTCTATTTTTGTTATTTTTATAGCCAACTCTTGCCACCCTCTCCCATAGCCACGTTCAATGGGTGCTAATGTGGATCCTCTTGGAAAGACGCAGACGAACGGACGTTCGAGCAAGCCAGCTTCACCCCCGCACCAATGAACATCGAAAAGCGCTCTATCGTCAGTCACACAGCTTTGCTACTCATTCGCATTCCTGCCTCGTCTGCTACTATATATATACGAATGTACAAATAAATTTTCCCATTTATTTTTCGATTCGTGAAAGCTTCGAAAAATCCTTATTTACTTGGATCCATCAAAAATCACCATCTAATGTATTTGCTTGCTATTTTCCATCGGGGAAAAGGCTGGAAAATGTCCATTTACGTCGATGGATCGATGGTCATTGTTTGCTTGTTCTTTTTTTTTTTTAATCAGTGTAGCTTCGAAACAATCATATTTTCACGTAACATTTTTTGCGACCGGGATATTGCACTCTGTTTTTAAAAACGTCATCTGCTGGAACGAATAATAGTCGAGGAGATCCTGATGAAAAATATTCATCAGATAGTAGGGGAAGCAGAGGCAAGATGAGAACGCTAATGCTATGTTCAAGTAAAACAATACATATGAAAAAGTCAACTTTAATTATTCTTTCAAACCAATCAACAATTATTGATGTTTTACTTTTGAAAACAAAAAATCTGTCTTTTGAATTATTAACATTAAATATATATTGTTGACTAGATCTTCATTTTTCCCGTCTTACTCATGATGGAGCATGATGGAAAAAGAATTATTGACATCTTATGCATATAAATATGGTTTTATTCTTAATACCAGCATACGATTCATACGCCAACAGCCCATAAATTTGGCACTAGCTTCATTTCACCCTTTCTAATAGCTCTGACACGTGTCTCTTACGTTGATAGTGGTACATTGTGAAATATTGCGGCTTTGGAATAGCCCATCTTTTTCTCCAATACATCATTTACACACTTCTTCATACTGCCTTTATTCCACTCTCCTCTATTGTTTTTTTTTTTCGTGTACGTGCGAAGATGCCAATAGCCATCTTTAAAATATGAAACAAACGAGAAGCAATCTATGTAGTTAGGTATTAATCCTAATAATAGAAAGGAAAAAAAAGCACAATGTATCTCATAAATCCTCGAGAGAGGAAATATCGCCAGCTCCCGATTTTTCTACACAGTCTGTTTTCTATAAAGTTGCCCGAGTCAAAATGTATAGCCTCCTCTGAATACTCGCAGGATCCATTTCTTTTGTAATGCACAAGCCGTCAGCATCCGTTAAACCTACCAAACCCCATTTGACGAGTTCAGTGCCGTGAAGACTTCTCCATTTGGTCCAGTCTAGCCTCTGTTAGTCCTCCCAAACCTTCTTTCGACCACCAGTTTCAGTGAAAAGTGCAGAACACATGCCTTCTTAACCTAATTTCGATCTCAAGTCACGTTGCCTCGACTCCACCTAACCTGCTTTGAGGCCAAAATTCGATATCTCCTCCATCAACACTCCATTGTGGCTTGATCGGTAAACCGTTCGAAATAAATACGTTTTCGCTGAATGGAGGGTCCAAAGAGACTACAGTGCGCCTACAGTAGGCTGAATGGAGGCTCTAAAGAGTCTACAGTGCACCTACAGTAGGCTGAATGGAGGCTCCAGAGGGTCTACAGTGCGCCTACAGTAGGCAGAAAAGGCGGGGCCAGTAGGTTCTGTGGGAGCGCTCGAAGTAGGCCCACGTGGGGTTTAGCAGGTTCAGTTCCGCTCTGAACTGAGCCTCCTTTCAGTGACAATGTCCAGTTTCTGCCATTCGGCAGGTTCATCGGAGGCCCTAATACATATTGGTATTTCAAACATTGTACTCTCGTTTAGGTAGCTGTTAATCCGCCCTCGCTATTTCAAATTTTGACTCTGGTGTCCTGACAACTTTCACTCTCTTCCAGTCATATTGTCAGAAACTTCCAAATCGACAAGCATTTCCATTTATTCGTTTTTCCCTTCAATCGTAGTAATACAATTTGATTTTATATACATCCCAAAGGATTTCGCTTGCTAGAAAAAAAAATCAAGGATTCTTGTAGAAATTTGTATTCCGAACGATGAAGCAAGGAGCCGTAAGAATGACACGCATCAAATGCGCCCATATACAGAGGCGATATCACCGCGTGACACACACACCTGAAATCACCGAGAGCATCGCTTTCCCCTTTGTGTCAGTGTTGTTGGATTTTTTTTTTTAAACCTTTTTTCCACCCTCACCGGTACGTTCAACCCTGAAAGGTCGAGCAAAGTCTACCCCATCACAAGGGTGGATGCTCGCCAAAGTCTTTACCGCTCATCCGCGCATTATTCGCTTTACTAAAACTCCGGGAAAGCTGCTTTTTCTTTCGTTTTTTTTCTTCTTCTTTACGTAGCCTCACACGCGAGCGAGAAAGAGGGTTGCCGTTGAAGCGATATATCGCCCAAGAGAGAATTCAGAGTTCCGGATGACACGAATTTATTCTATTTTTCATGCTCATTCCATCAAAATCTTTTTATGCTCTCTGTTGTGGGAGATGAAAAAAAAAATTCAAAGAGTAGGTGCACGCGCGCATTTTTTTTTTTTCAACTCTTCGCCACTCTTGCTGCACTCCTAATATTTTTATTTTTCCTCCACGCGTGCTTCCTTTTCTATTCCATTTTTGTCTCTATCCCTATTCCGCGCTCCTCGTTAGCGCCACAATTATTCATGCGAAATTGTACGAGCTCGGGTGTGAGTAGATTTTTCGACTCGTTAAGCCAAACGCGGTAAGGGTGGGTCGACCGTAGGGGCTTCAGGATTGTAATTCAGGGGAGGGAATATACTCTCGTGAGCAGTATAATAAGCAAATATTCGTTGAAGCTTATCTTTCCTAATTAACGGAAGTCATTAATTTCTGGCGAAATAAGTGTGAAAAAAAATACTTTCATCGTATTCGTAAAATCGTGATTTTATTTTATTTTATTTACATTACTTTTAGACTACGCAAATTAAAGTGTAAATTGGTATGGCCTTCTAATTAAATTTTTAACGATCAAATGTACGATTTGAACGAACGAAAGTAAAAAAAACCCTTAAATCTCCAATGTACACAGTAAATGTGTGCATCATCGCTCGTACGTACACTGCAACCTCTCCAAACGGCACCTCCATAAATGAAATCAGTCCCCCATTAGGTGCCAAATATCGATCGGTGTAGCGGATGGTGGGAGAAGCGCCAGGCCCTAGCATCAGGCTCGAAGCATGCTAGGCAATAAGAGTGGAGGTACTGCTATTCGCTATGTCAGCTGCGCAGACTCGACTTGAGGGGATGGTGCGCACTTGAGTCAAAATTCATAACTTCCTCTGTGAACACTCGCAGGACCCATTTCTTTTGTAATGCACAAGCCTCCAGCATCCGTTGAACTTACCAAATCCCATTTGCCGAGTTCAGTGACACGAAGAGGCCTCCATTTGGCCGAGTATAGCCTCTGTCAGTCCTCTCAAACCTCGAGCCCACCTAACCTGCTTTGAGCTCAAATTGGGTATCGCCTCCATCAACATTCCATTGTGGCCTGATCGGTAACCCGTTCGATGACGAAACAAATACGTTTTCGCTGAATGGAGAGTCCGGAGGGTCTACAGTGCACCTACAGTAGGCTGAATGGAAGGTCCAAAAGGTCTACAGTGCACCTACAGTGGGCTGAATGGAGGGTCCAAAGGATCTACAGTGCACCTACAGTAGCACGAAAGGGGCGGCCAGTAGGTTCTGGGGGACCGCTCGAAGTAGGCCCACCTGAGGTTTCGCAGGTTCAGTTGCGCTCTGCATTGGCCTCCTTTGAGTAACAATGTCCAGTTTCAGCCATTCGGGAGATTTATCGGACGCCCCAACGTATTGGTATTTCAAACATTGTACCCTCGTTTAGGTACCCCATAATCCGCTAACGTCATTCTCTGCTTGGGGAAGGAGGCCTTTATTTTGCGGCTTGAACGCGGCTCGAAGATTTTGCCTCGGGCAACCTCTATGTTTGCCAATGTGATGCGGAGCCGATCCCTCCACTGTGCCGATTAGAGAGCTTGCAGTGTATTTACATACGCACAATGATTCAACAAAAGCTGGTAGTCGGAAAGCAGGAAAAAAGCGATCCTAATTTCCCCAAAAGATCGGCATAGACATGGTCGTATATGAGCATTAAAGAGGCAGAAAATGGACTGCAGTAATTTGCGGAATCTAGTTTACACTCGAAGGCTGGTGCAGCAATTTGGCACAGGTCCCTCCACACCAAGCTTGTACTTATCTCATTCTCATTCGATCCGAATATCATCATTTCTCATCGTGCGGTGGATAAAAAGAGCAGCCAAGTGTCCTCAAAAGAAAGGGGGTGGGTGGCCGATGAAAGCCTATTTGCACAGAATAAATTCTTGGCTTGCGTCCGATGGAGAAGACTTAGTTGCAAAATCGAATTGCGAAGTGCCAAGTAAAAAAAAAAGTGTTCATCGGACAGGAAGTATATCGTAGTTGCAATAAAAGTTCGAGAAAAAAGCAAACGTCGCGTCGTGGTCGATTATACGACAGTGATCTCACTGGTTCAGACTCTTCAGGACTAGTAGGTGGAGAAAAACGAGCGAATATATATATGTGCGTGTGTGTGTGTGTGGGTGTGTGTGTGTGTGGGTGTGTGTGTGTGTGTGTGTGGGTGTGTGTGTGTGTGTGGGTGTGTGTGTGCATATATACACGCAAGTATGTATCTATAATCGTATCAGTGCACGGTAGATTCTGAAAAAAAGGTACGAGACGTGATGAGAAACCGGGAGGCGGGGGTTGATAAAGTCGTCCCGGAAGAAGGTACGGAATGGAAGTAATTTCCGGAGTAAAAGAAGGCGATGGTTTTTTTTTTTCTTTCAGGAAAAGAAGGAAAAAAAAACGTAATCAGCGTGACCGAGAGCCACCTATAGAGAGCCCTTTTCCTCCATATATCCTGGGTTTTCCTGGCTTTCGGAACACACTTACTCGTTTCATCGAATTTCACCGTTACCCGGAAGCAGGGTATTTTCAGCGGAAGGAGCAGAAGATGAAGAGGAAGAGAGATATGTCCCGGATAGGGCAGTCTATCATAAAGAACTGCCGGGAACAACGTAACTAAAAATATATCTGTATTGTGAGATCGGAAAAAAAAAGATTCGGAGGAATTATTTTTGGATAAAGATTGCCGTAATGATTGTAAAGCTAGCTTTTGCCCGTAATTTTGGTCGTCGCACTTGGTGCGTCGGAAATTTGGTTCGTGTGTATAATGGCGATAAATTTTAGGCTGATATATTCAGAGATGCAAGGGAACGTTTATTAATAACGTGAGCTGCAAATTGGGGGGGGGGGGGAGGGGGCGGGGTTGGCAAAATGTCACTAAATCTCATTTAGGGGGAGGGGAGATCAATGAAAATCTCACGTCAACTTTGTAATTCAGAAAATATACTATTATAACATTTGTATGGTACAGGGTTCAAATATGGACACCTCAAGGCCTTAGGCCACTCTAGAATTTTCCAATAATCGATTTTTTTTTGTTAAAAGGCCTTAGCAAATGTAATCATTCAAAAATGATGGGGAAAATCTCGCATAAACATTGTAGATTTAGACGCGTCGCCAGCGTGTCATCACCACAGAGTGCTGCATAAATCGAACGATTTTTAGAGTCATCTCTTGTTAAAAGTTCGGTAACTGGGCTAGAAATTTGACCAGTATATTGGAATATATTTATACTTAATTCTCGACGAAAATCATTTGTTTATTAAATATTCGGGTTCGTAAAAGAAATAACGCAACGACACAAAGATTGTATACAAATTGAATCTACTCCAATCTATTACAGCAACATCGATAGGCATCAAGAATAAACAGAATCAAATTGGACAATACAAAAACAGTAAAAAATCACCGAGATTACACTTTCCACATTGGTTTATTACATTCTCTCTACTTGTCGTCGTCTTCACTTGGACAATAGGCTGGGACTCCAGTCCAGTTGTCCAATATCCAATTGGCTGGGACTTCCAGTCCAGTTGTCCAATTGCGTTTCCAGAAGATTGAAAGAATCAGAGAAAAGAAGAGAGAAAGAGCTCTGGAGGAAAAACGATAACTGCCTAACACCATAGAATTTGTCTACCAGCTTTTATATGTCCACAATGACATTTTGCTGGTTCAGGTCGTCCAGTCTGACCATAATAGACAAACCGTCGTGCAGATGAATCAAATGAATAGTTATGGCTTTTGATTCTCGTTCCTCGGAACATGGCAGAAGGAAAGAACGATCAGCGAGCAACAGAGAGAGAGAGAGAGAGAAAGAGAGAGAGAGAGAGAGAGAGAGAGAGAGAGAGAGAGAGAGAGAGAGAGAGAGAGAGAGAGAGAGAGAGAGTACACGTCTTGGAAGACTGGATGAAAAATCGTCGATCGCAGATTTGCGACACACACAGGGAAAGTTTCCCGGTATGTTCAGGTACCCCATTACCACGGATAACGTAGCTCGTTTGTTCCGGATGATGATTGTGTTCCTCGTGCCATTCCGCGGCTCTCTTTGCTTTCTCACTCTCGATCTTTCACCCGACGAAAAAGGCTTTTCTTCTCGATGCCGTTGCCGTCTCTCGACCCGCGAAAATTTGCTCTTTCTCTGCACCATCGCTCGACCCGTCCTAATGTGTACGGTGAGTAATAAACGCAAGGCAGCTCACATGAGATTCAACGACATCCATTCACAAAAACAAATTTTCCACTTTTTTTCTACCACCGTTGGAAGAATAAAAATTGGAGTCTTTTGATTTCGTATCGTTCGCAACACGATCGAGACGTTAAATTCAATTAGATCGTTGACTTTCATAAAGTAAAAAAAATCGCGACATGACCTGCGCAACGTCAAATAGCATGTATACTTTGGAATAGAATTCGTTGAAAAAAAATTAAGATTTTACTTCAAAGATGTGTAAATATAACTGGGAATTCAATTGCCAAAAAATATAATTTAATTTGCCAAAAAATCAACTTGATAGTGGGTGTTCACACTAGGATATGGCCTTGAACCAACACGCATGCAGTAACACACCAAATACGAGGTGTGTAAATTGAGTTCACTGACAGAAAAATTCTTATGATATTAAATAGATGCGTCTATTTGATTTTTTTTTAATTAACTAGACTTTTCGTGAAATCAAATAGGGTCGTGGTAAGTTGTGAGACAAGGAAAAAACGTATTTGATTTAAATAGATCCTATTCAAAATAATTTTTTTTTTTGGCAGAGTAGTAAAAAATGATTAATCTTGCGTTGATCTTTGGTGCTGTTCGCTATCCTCTTCACTGTCGATGACATCAACGTAACTTTCGATCCATTAGCTGTGTGCGATCCAAATTTTCTGGTTGAACCGATACCGGATTTTCACACGGTGATACTGATTCCGAGGACGCGCAGAGTAGGTAGCTGATGGCGAATAAAAGATGAATGGCCCGACGTGTTCGTCGGGTGCGATAGTGATTCGAATCGACTAGTGTCGGGATGCGAGAAAAAGTACGACACGAGCGTTGTAAATAAGCTTTGAATACATCGGACTGACAGGAAATAACGTTGGTACAAAATAAATTAATCGAGATGTTCGGAAGATAGTTTGTTTTTCACATATTTACAAATAAATTGGTCAAACGAATATCAATGACATCAAAAATAAATGAGACGTGATCACAAACGCCTTTCAACAGTAGTCAACTTGAAGCAATATCATTTTACGACAAGCAGAAAATATCATTTTGTTATAAAACTTTTGCTCGTGTCTCGATGTCCTTAACGTCATATCGAAGCGTTTTTTTATTTGAAAATTTCACATTTTTTTAAAAAGAAAAGTTGTCAAAAAAGGCCCAATTTGACACTTCATTTTGAAACGGCCACCATTCTGTTAATTGACATCGAAAAAAAATTCTTCGTACACTTCTACAGTTTTTCATACTGATTAATAATCTTTTTGGTTTTTTTCTTCCAGACAATTTTCGGAGGAGTAGGACTTTCCACCGTCAAGCGCTAATTTTTTTAGGCATCATTTTGCAGTGGCCAAAAAAAATTATATAAAAAATAAAATTCGAACATTGAAAAATATTTTTATGTAAAACATAAGTCATTTGAATGAACGGAAAAAAAATCAGACTGATTATCGAATTTTATTAAACAAAAAAAATCATGAAAATCAGCAATTTTCAAGCCAGTCACACTGGATCGGGCAAGAAGTCGGGCAAGAAGTCAGTCCAAAATGGGGGAATCGGGGATTTACAAGTCTGGATCATGTCGTACATGTTTAGCCTTACAAATAGCTAATTCAATTATAAATCAACACTTAGAAATGTTAATTTTCCACTTTTAATAACAATTGAAGTTAAATTCGATGATATTCAACTGTCCAACAACAAAAATTTCTCAATTTTTTTATTTAATGAATACGTTCAGATCATTTTATTATTTTATTATTATCAATAATTACCCACAAAACTCAATATATCCCGAGTAGAAATATTATCAGGCTGGCCTGATATTTGATCCGGGTCGGATCAAGTTATAGTACGGAGGTCTTATTTAAGGCCTGCCTTAATTGGCCTCATCCGGCTGGTGTCAGGCGATAGTCAGACAACTGGATGTACGTTTGTCTCCAGTTGCCTGATCCGGCTAGCTTCAGGCGCTGGTCAAGCAACCGGACTTACGGCTTACTTCAATTTGCCTGATCCGGCTAGCTTCAGGCGATGGTCAAGCACCCGGACTTATGCAGTTTCGCGCTGAAAACGTGGCTAACCTTATCTTGCCAGATGCTAGAGAGACACGAGAGAAGCACGAGACATTAATCACTTTGCACATTTTCTTATATAAGGTTTACGTTGTGAATGAAATGGATAAGCGAAAGCGGAGGAAAATGTCCAACGACTGCGTCTACGAGAATGGCGATCACTTAATAAGGAAAAATAAAGAAGTAATAATACAACAGCAGGTTAGTATAACCATTTTTCAGAGACTTTAACAATTCATAGTTAGTTAGGTTAGTATAACATATAGCTCCGACACGAAATACAAACTCTTTCTTTTTTTGCCTCGGTGCCGTACACTCCGCTCAATTTTTATAACGATACAATTAAGCAGCAGAAACTGCGGAGAATGAAGTATCGAAGATGGCTACTCGCACGGAAGAGCTTCATCTGAAAGAAAGCGAAAGATGCGAAGAGGAGCAAACCCTGAGGGGAAAAAACGCGGCAAAAAAGTGTGAGCGGGAAACGTCGAGGTGGAATGAACGAAGGGATACGGAGAGGCGAATGGAAGATAGAGCAGGGTTGAAATCTCGCGTAGGCCGAGGGATGAACGCTACCCGATACTCCAAGAGAAACCAACGCCGATGGGGTTATTGCGCTGGAAGTCCAATCGATCGGCAAATGTCCATGAACACACTGACCCGTGGGACACATCGTGTCCGTTCTCGCGTCGTCGACACATCTCTATGACTCTGAAAGCTCGTATTTTTAGCACTACGATGTGCCGCGATAGCGTTCTCACTTACGACATCTGTCGCTCTTGAACACAGTCTCATTCACATGTGTGCACACCCACGCATGCCACTGCAGAAACTAGGCGTTTTTGACGTGTGTTCAAAGTATGTAGAAGTAACACAGCATGAAGGCTGGACACGTGTTGCCACGTTGATTCTACACACTTATGCATTTGTTAACACGCAGTGCGTTAAAATTATACACGTGAATTTGCAATTTTTACGCATTAGATTATTTACCCACTTTCGTAGCTGTACACACGTAAAGTGTGGACAACAACACACGTTCGACAGCAACACACGAGCAAAAATAACACGGCAAAAAGCAACACAGTTTAATTGTGTTAATTGTGTGTCATTGATCATATGTTTTAAAAATCACCTTGGTTACCGCCTCATGTCCACAGATTTATTCAAAAAATGAAACATCAACTCAGCGACTGACAGCTGTCAACTGTGTAACTTATCGATGTGCGTCATATCCGTGGAGAGGGAGTGAGTCCGGAAGTTATCTTCCGCGAGTACAAGCATATCGGACGAATGCGGAAACCCCTGGGACGATAACCAGTAAAGAACCAGTACTGGTTATCCGCCGTGACACTTAAATTGGGATTCGAAGAAAAAAAAATTGACCGGCGATTTCAACCACGTGAAAGTGTTACTACACTGAGACACCTGGCCCCGGAGGAAATGATCTCGTCGTTGTGAATCAAGAGATCCTGCCCGTTGCTCTTGCACACCAAAGTTTGGCCAAAAAAATATATTTGACACAAATAGGCTGCAGAGACAAAAAAACCTATTTAATTTTAATAGATCCTATTCAAATTGAATATATGTTTTTTTTTTTGGCAGTGTAGGATCAATGGGAGAAAATATAAATAATTTGGGCACTTGAAACTGACAAGTGGACGCATGAGCATTCAACGAAGGAGCGAACACGGAAGATCTAAAATGAACAACCAACGTGACGAAGTTCGATGCTTTATAGAAACGAATCTGTATCTGAAGTTTTCCTATTTTATCACCAAGATATTCCATTTCAATCAAACGTCATATGTGAAACGTCACACTGACAGAAAAATTCTTTTGACATTAACTTGATGTGTCTGCTTTTTTTTTTAAATTCGAATTAACTAGATTTTTCGTGGAATCAAACGTGGATCGAAGCAGCAAGAAAAGAATGAACTGCGACGATCGGTGATATCCGCCGGCGATTAATCCACGAAGGCGCCAGACGTGTTCACGAGATTGTCGGAATGAGGGCTCTTTTTCCAAGCTCAGCGACCTTCGTCATGTCCAAGCATTGAGCTTTGCGAATGAATCAAAAAAAGACTCACCCTGAGTGCGATATTTCCCATTCTCAGAATCTCTCTGAAGCAGAGTTAATTTTTTTTTTACCATTGATCGACCAAATACACTTTTCATATTGGACAATCCGGGAATCATGTGCTTCGACGATGAGCCTCGACCACAATTGAATATTTAATGCGGTGGCGACGATTTTTTTTTTTTACTCTTACAACAAATATAATCCTAGATATTTTCAGTATTTCCAATACAGTGGTATTACATTCGTCGCGGTAGGATACCACGGTGTTATCATCATGAACGATTGAGTGGCTTTCGAGTTGTTTTTTATATTTTAGTTTACAGGTCACCGATCAACGAAATGATTTTCCTCTGGTGCAGTTTTTCGGGCTTGAGATAAGCCGTTGTTGGTTAATAAAATGGGAATGGGGTGAACGGAATCTATGTTGGCATCGCCGAAACCGCAAAAGATAAGGTGTCTCGATCCTGGGCCTGGAATGTTGGTGATCCCGTTTTTCTTCCACCTCATCAGTTATTGGGTCCATTTGTACATGATTATCACGCTACGTTGCGTAGGAATCGGTAACGATAAATTTACTCTTTGCTCATCTGCCTGTTACATGGTTTTGTACGTAATGATTAGACGTCCATTAATTACGTGAGGTATTTTTTCTTTAATTTGGATCCCCCTGGTGAGATTTGGTGAGATGTCAAGGCACCCCCCTCCCCCGCACGTGAGAATTTCTCCATAATGAACGTTCCCTTACGTTATTTATTACATACGCTTATTACGTCATTTTGTACCTATCTCGTATATATGGCGATTGCACAAAAATGAAACATCAATGTGTATGTGTGTGTGGGTGTGTATGTTTATGTGTACGAGCTAAAATCCCGAAAATATCGAGATTCAATCGATGAGCAAAGGCAAGGGGGGAGCGAAGAAAAGGGCACGGGGTGAACGAAAAACTTGATAAGCGAGGGTTGATAAACGAAAAGAGACGTTTTCACCCTTCAAACTAGTCCAGAGGGCAGAGGAGTCGCGAGAGAAGAGTAAGAAGTGTCGGGGGTGGAGACGCGGATTGAGCCACGACGATAGAGATAAGACGTTGGCCAAGGTGGCTCTCGCCTTGAGAAAAGCTCAGGCGGGTCGATGAAAGGAGGGTACGATGCAGCTAACCGTCAGGTCACCAGACACGAACTACTTTTTTCTCTCACTCTCTCACTCTCTCTCTCTCTCTCTCTCTCTCTCTCTCTCTCTCTCTCTCTCTCTCTCTCTCTCTCTCTCTCTCTCTCTCTCTCTCTCTCTCTCTCTCTCTCTCTCTCTCTCTCTCTCTCTCTCTCTCTGTCTCTGTTAGACACACAAACACACCCACACATATAAAATCGCGATATGGGTGAGAAAGCAAAACGTAAAAACTCACACTCTTGCAGTCGTTGTAAAATAAGAATACGCGGAGAACGAGAAAAGCTCTAAATTATTCCTGTTATCGGCTCAGGCTTTGTGTAAAAGCGAGAGAGAGAGAGAGAGAGAGAGAGCGAGAGAGAGAGAGAGAGAGAGAGAGAGAGAGAGAGAGAGAGAGAGAGAGAGAGAGAGACTAGAAATAGTTTTTTTTCATGGATTGAGCTTGCTCGAGAAACGGGACGCGCAATGATCAAAATACCATTGCCCGAGGCCAGTCTGACCTGTACTGGATTTTACTACTTCATGTGTAGACTGCTCTGGGCCACGAGGCACGTCAACCAAGGTTACGCTTTCGTATACGCTTTTTTTTCCCGCAAACTGAGCCAATGTGCAAGCCTCAAATTGCAACCTCTATTCTTTTTCATAGTTCGCAATAGATACAGATCTTTCGAGCTTAAAGTCTCGAAAAACTGCTTTCATTTCACGTAACAAGAAATCGTAAAAAATACTCGCCCTTCATCCGAAAAGTGGTAAAAGTGGATCCACTTCGTCATATGTTCCTCTGTAATTGAGAATTAAAAAACAAAAATCTGTAGAAAAGTTTCGAAGTTATTGCGTGAAATGTTAAAAATTTTGCTCCCCATAAGAACACGTGTACAACCGTATACACAACGGTGAATCCTTTTTGAAATTTTGCAGGTAATCACTTAATGGTGTCCTGAATGGGTCCTCAAAATTAAAAAAAAAACATCTATCGAAAAACGCCTTGGCGAGACTACTACCTTAAAGCTATGTAGAATGAAAAGTCACTATACAAAATTTTCATTCTGTCAACTGAGTATCAATAAAAAATTGTCGAAATTCAACTTTCATCGGGTTCTAGACTGGTAGTGTGCTTCAAATTAATCGAGGGGGAAAAAAAAAGGGCGAGAAAAAGCGATTGTTCCGCCCATCCTCAGGCCGACTGACAATTAATTAATCAGAACGAATGTCACGTAGAAACGAAGATTACACTACGCGACTGCGCGATCCAAAGCGGTCTCGTAGTCGGGTGGTGACTTGCCTGCGAAAGTTCCCCACCAAATCTCGTGGTTTGAATACAAATCAGTGTTAATTAAAGCGTATACAGTACACGGCGAGCAGACGAGTGCACCGAGCGTTCTAAACGAGAGTTCTCTTACTCGCAGCAATGCAACCAATATTTAGTATCCGTGCGAATGACAGCGCACTAAAGCTTGTCACGTTTTTTTGACAATATGGATTGCCAACTGACATACATTTCTGGCTTGTATGTCTATTCGCGGTAATTGAGATATGTTTTTTTAGTTTTTTTTTATTATCCGAAATTTCGCCTTTAAATCGTTATAACTTTTTGTTTGTGGTTGTAATCGCACGAAATAACTTTTGTTGCATAAATATGGAATAAATAAGGTGAATTTGAGCAAAATGTAGAAGTCAAGTTTAATAAAAACATCGAAAACATAAAAAGTCTTTTCTTTTTATGAGAACTCTGATCCTGGCAAACTAGTATCTCTTATTGTGACGACATAATGAATTTCTATGACATGTAGTATATCGTTGAAAAAGATATAAACTAGAGAACTTTTTGAAACAAAGCTAAGTTCAAAATAGCTTTTAGTTTTTTTTATAATGAATTTAGAAGTTGACATTGTTCATACATTTACACATTTTTAGGACTTTGGAAGATCGTGAGTCATTTTCTTGCAACAAATTATATGAAATAATGATTTATTTTTAATGAGCATACATTTTAGACTACAACACAAGTTATTTCGTGCTGTTACAACCACAAACAAAAAAAGTTAAGACGATTTAAGGGACTTTAAAACTATTCTACTGTGATGGCTCAAAAACTAAGCTATTATTAATAATTTTTTTTTCGCAAACTGTTGCACGTACCGGTGCAAAAATTTTTTCGCTCGAAGGTGCTCTCTTAAAGAATGAAAAACAATCACGAAGATGAAGAATCTTTTTGAATTTTTTATTTCAGATTACCTGGAGAACGCAAATCCATCAAATCAGCGACATACTTTTTTTTCATTCCTTTACACGATTATAAATTGCTAAATGAATATACATTTATATGCAACAACAAAAAAATATTTTCTATTCTATAAGAGTGTACATTTGAGCGAAAAAAAAAAATTGCTACCAATACATGCAACAGTTATCAAAAGAAAATATTATAAAAATAGTTTATTTTTGGAGACCTCACAGTAGAATAGCCCCTTGAAGGCGAAATTTCGGATAATTAAAAAAAAAAAAAGAAAAAAAAATCATATCACGATTACCGTGACACTTAGGACATAGGGTCTAAGGGTGAAAAAGTTAGCAAATGATCCCCCCAATCGCTCAAAAAATTGTATCAGTCAATGCACCAAACACTCCGTATATTCAAACTACCACAAGAACGTACAAAAAAGTTACAAAGTTGAACGAGGCTTATAGATGGAGGTATACTCGTTAGAAATGTGTGTCATTCGGTGACTGACGATAGACAGCCCAAAGAGCGTGTACAGTACGAGCTCAGAAGCGACGGTCGTCTCCTTAATGAAATGGCTCATTCTGTCATTGTTATTGTCGGTGTGCCTCGGTTTCTCCGGGTTGGTACAGCGCCGTCCCTCTCCCCCCGCCCCATTTTCGAAGAGTTCCAACCCTCCGGTGCTAACAGGGCGGAATGCACTGCGCGATAAAAGCGTGTCGCTGAAGAGAACCAAGTACGTTTTTTTTTTTTTTGGACGGTAGGAGTAGGGGCCACGTTATTTTCATTTCGAGAAGTAGTTTCGCAAAACACACACACACAGAAGTATTCATATACAATGTGTATTTCGTATTCGCACAAAGTTTCTTCGGCCAACTATTTCGTTCCCACGAAAGTGGTGTGTTGTTTGCTCGTGTTTTTCCATTACCCGAGCGAAGATGGGGATTTTAACTTTTCACTTTACAATATGTATGAGAAAAATAAGCATGTAAAGTCTCGCCATGGCGTTTTTCTATAGATTCTAATTTTTTTATTTTGAGAATTCATTCAGGACACTATTAAATGATTACTTGCAAAATTTCAAAAGGCTTCACCGTTCCATTCACATGAAATTTCAAAAGGCTTCACATGCCATAAAATTTACCCTCTTCACATGTTGGAATAAATACTTTTTTTGCAACGCGCACTATGCTACTATTTTTTCCCAAAAGTAGCATATCTAAGGAGTATCACGTCCAAATTTTAGATAAAAATGTTGAAAATTCACGGAACTATGATTTTTTGAGCGAAAAAGTGTATTTTTTTGCGTTTTCACCTCTTTATGAATTTTTTTTAACTTGTCGCCATTTTATTTCTTATAAATAAATTTTTCGTACATCATCTAGAAAGTTCGAAGCATGTTCCGTAATTTTTTAAACCACTTCGAATGGATAGTTTGGTCACAATACTTTTTTTGAAAACTGACTTGGTAGAATCGACCCAAATGTGACTACCGCGATTGAGTTTGGAATTATGACCACGAAGGGTCACACTTTACAATCTACAATTACAGAGTAACATATGACGAGGTGGGTAAAAAAAAATCATGAACTTTGACCGTCTAGTTTCAGAGCTATAGCGATTTAAATTAAGCAATGTCCAGCGACGCTAGCGCTGACTGGAGCAGACTAGAACTCGAATACAGTACTGTACGTATATCCGCATACGCAGAGTATCTACGTATTAGCTAGCCGGCATGGATAGTCTGATACAAAAGTGAGGATTAGATAACCATTATATTAAGCGTTTTTATCATTACTTTATAAGTTTTTACATCACGATAAGATGTACAACCTACATTATGAGGATATTTCGCAATATTTCGAAGCTTTCATCGATTGAGCGGAGAATAAAGTTTTTATCGTGACCGTGGCGAGACTACAACTTAAGGATCTCTTTCTTCACAGCACGGCTGAGCAAAAGAGGACACTCGTGGCCCAGAATTTCCGAAGCGTTATCGATACGCATACGCGAAAGACCGCAGCTCACATGTTGTATCTGCGAAATGAGAGAGCTTGCTTGGAAAAAAAAAGAGATGACTTCGCGACGAAAAAGCCAGACGGCAAAAAATTATAGAAATGGGCGCAGAATTGCTTGGATATTGGTAGAAAAGAAGACGAAGAAGGAGAAAGAAGATGAGCGAGAAAGAGAGAATCATTTGCAAGCTGATGTATCAGCATTGACGTAGTCAGTATTTTTCCCAGGAAGGGCCGCCCTGACAAAACCAGTTCTTGTCCTGACAAAACCAATTCTTGTCCTGACAAAACCAGTTCTTGTCCTGACAAAACCAGTAAAAACATTTCTGTGGCTCCTCAGCCACCTTATTTGCCTGACTTGAGTCCTTGTGACACTTTTCCTTCTTCCCAAGATTGAAAAATCACGTCTATGCACGTCATTTTGGGAAACTCAAAAACCTTCAAACGGCTGTAACAGACCAACTGAAGGCTACTCCAGTATCCGAGTTCCAGCACCACAATGAGGATTGGAAGAACCGTCTCGTTGGCTGTGTGGCTTCCAAAGAAAGTTTATTTGAGGGAGACAATATTCCTGCTTCCATTCGAATTTAAAAAATTGAAAAAAATCAATCTCATTACTTAATTTACACACCTCGTAAATAAAATCAATCGATTATTCGACTTCAATTACATTGGAACGATTATATTCCGGCTACGTCAATGTGTATCAGTGCTTTTCCCTGGGAGAAGCCCAAGGTCAGCGTAGCACGGATGAAGCGAATATATATTCCCGCGTTTGTCCTTCTGTACCCCCGCTCACCCTCTCTGTCAGCCCAGCACTCCCTCCGGCGTTCGTGTCTTCGAAACTTCCCCAGTTTCCCCTGCCACATCCTCCCTAGCCGCCATATTGATCGGTCCACCCCTACGTCGGCTGTACTATAACCACCTCCCACCAGCCCGGCTTCCCATCGCCTCCTCACTTTTACCCCCTCCGCTCTACCACGAAGTCTGGCGTTGTTGCCGCTTCTTTTTACGGAATTATTTCACGCGCATAGACCGATCCGTTGTGATCACGTATGACGTGATGCGCCGTGTTGCTTTTTTTTTCCTCTTTCTCTTCTGGAAATCCAGTTCGTCAAACTAGATGAAGGCGGATGGCTTCTCTCGTGAAGGCGAGTCGGGCCCAACTGGAAGTGACGTATTTTTGACGTGACACACCCTCAATAAAGTACAAGCGACGTTTCGCTTCGCGCTGTACATTTGGCCTTGTTGAATACATGCATGGACGTCCACATACGCGAAGCTGCAAAGGCCCTTTTAGGATGTTTGATTAAAATGCCTGAGGCAATCAAGAACCAGTAAATAATGGACTACAAAGCTGCCGATCAATGTCAAAGTTCTGATCAAATCCACACGTTGATGATATTAACTGACACGACGTAACGTGTTTTGCTTCTATCGCTATTTATCGTTTACAGCAATGAGATGTGAAACGAGAGTGGAAAATAGGCAGCAGCTGAGAGGGCTGAATCGTGCAAAGCAGACGGGAAAAGGCGAGCCCGTCCAAACGAGCCAACGTTCCCTTCAACCCCGTTGGCGTCGATCCTCCTTCCCGTCATAAATCAGCCCATTAGCTGATCCGACACCCCACCAATAGGAACCTTCATCTTCCATCTCTGTCCATTATGAGCTTATCGCCGAAACATTCCTTGGACGGAAGCCCATTACCATCAACATCCTTGCTACCCCATAAATACGATGAGGTGGCTGGCTTCGTCATTCCTCTTGCCCGTTGAATTGAACGTCGTCATGGATCCACGCGGCAACGTCGCTCTCACCAACCGAAAATCCCTGCCACTCGCTACAGTTCTCCGTCTCGGTTTTCCCGCGTCATTTACGCGCGCGCTTACCAACCTAGGCGATTATAGTTCACTTTGGTCATTTGAAATTCGCGCCTTCTTCGTTATGGTTACTTGCCAGAAAACATTGTTCCGTTCTCAAATAGCTCGATGTCCAAGAGCTATGGCGTTCTTCCATTCATCCCTTAATCAAACCCGCTTTGCTATTGGCTCCTGACATCTGCTTTTTGATTGTGGATTCTCTATTGGCAAATAGTACAAAGGGAAGCTTGGATCAAGAATCAAAAGAAGATATTGAACAATGCGGCTACTGTTTTTTGCTGTTCTCCGAACTGGCATTCGTTCGAGACTTTGTCCTGTTCTTCGGGATTGCTGAAAGCACCATTCGAAAGGTTCTCACAAGCTCACGGGAATGTTTGAAGGGATCGCCCTTTGACCGGCGATCGCCTCTCGCAATCTTTTATCGAATTCACCCTCTCATTTCGTTCTTCACTTTTTTATATACACAAAATGCAATATATACAGGGTGTTTGGCGCATGGATCGGCACAATTTTTTGTCGAGTTTGGGGGGCTCAATTGCTAAATTTTTCACCCTTAGACCCTATGTCCTAAGTGTCAGGGTAATTGAGATATGATTTTCTTCGTTTTTTTTTTTAATTACCCGAAACGATGCCTTCAAGGGATCATCACAGTGTAACGGATCGAAAAACAGCCTATTTTCGCTATTTTTATTTTCGATGGTTAAAATACGCTAATCAGTCTGATTTTTTTTATGTCAAATCAAAGTACTCATGAAGAAGAGAAAATAAATTTACAAACGTTTATTTTTATTTCCAGGGCATAGGGTCTAAGGTTGAAAAAGCTAGCAAATGACCTCCCCAAACCCTTAAAAAATTGTCTCGGTCCATACGCCAAACACTCTGTACAGTGCATCTATGTGTGTGTCTTCACCATGAAGCATTTGTTCCATCGACAGCCAAGTCTCGAGAGCTCGCGAGGTCGTGCACTCGTCGTTCGTTCTCATTTTATCGTCACGTCGCGAGCAGGAGTTCCTCCTTCAAGCCTCTTCTTTGCCTCTCTATCTTTCCTACAAGCACTCTTTCGCTGCTGCACTACCCTCCCTTTCACCTTTATTACGATAGACACGGCGTAAGTAACGCAGCCACCTCTCTAACTGTGGCCTGCGTATATACTCGTGTACTGTCTCCTTCATCTCGTAGCCGTAGCCTTTATCACCGAATCAAGCCCAGACGAGATACGACCTTTCCGGCTCTCAAGCGCCGCCGATCATGAACCAGCTTCGCTACCTTAGCAATGAACGATCGCAGTTCTTCTCTGCCGTCAGCCTCCGCCCTTTCTGCCAATCTCTTCACGGCTACTTCTCCCAGTCTCTTTCTCGCCCTTGAGAAAAACTCGATGCACGATAATAAAAGCTCCTACAATAAAAAGCTATAAAGGTGAAAGCGAATCAAAGGTGCACCAACGTCTGGAGGATGAAATATCGGAGTCTCGATATGACGCGGCTATCGCTGTTGACTGGAACGAGAAGCATTACGCTTTTCTCAACGTTTCTTTTCGTTAGCCCGGTGCCAGAAGCTATTATGGGTGTACAAAGAGTTGATAGAGTTCAAAGAGGCCTTTCAATTGGAAAGCCGCCAGTCGCGACATTGGATGTAATGCATCATATCGAATTCACAATTTAAATGAAGGGGTCTATGAAATTAGCGAGGTTACAAAGACAATATCGTTGATTGTATTTTTTCGTAAGATTGACTTTGGAAGGTGTCTGGTGATAAAGTTCTTGCGGTCAACGATTTATTTAGACTCTACCGTAACGGACCAATTGAGCTACAAAATAGCGACACCGGGCAGAATAGAGAAAAAGAGACATTCAGACAAATCGACCACTAATCGAAAGGCTTTAGCGTAACGACCTGCCATACGTATAAAGTGTAGAGAATTACAGTGAACACTCGTTTTTTTTTCTGAATTTCTCGTGTTCACCACATACATGGTATTCTAATGTCCAAGTGTGAACCACCTTGGTGGGCTGTTCAATCGGTGATCATCCTGACACCAGACTCCCATGTTTGTCCAGTTAGTTACGAAATCCATAAAGTGCAAGTTTTTTTTTTTGGTTTGCTTGGGCACCATCGCAGTTTTTATTACAGGCAATCTGCATCAAGTGGCACGGATGTTGTTCTTTTGTTCAAGATTCTGCGACACGAAAGTTGTACGACTTTGAATTTGCTTTATTTTTGTAAATTATCTTAAAGTTAAGGGTTCAAAGTTTGATTCAAAATAGAGAAATGTTAAGAAAGGGGACGTCCATTAATTACGTGCGCTCCAAATGGCGGGGGTCTGGAAAAATCTTACCAAATCAAATGTTCTTATTAATCTTCTTATTCTATTCTTAGGCATTACTTAAAGCGGGCATCCACTTTGGATGCTTCAAAAAATCAATTTAAAATTAACGGAAAAAAAAACACCTCACGCAATTAATGGACGTCCCCAAAAATCTGTAGTTTTATTTTAACGGATCCTTGAAAAAAAAAAACTCTAGCCAACTACTCCGCACTAACGCTATACATTTGAGCAGATTAAATCATCAATACCAAGATCAATAAATTCATTTCGTTCAAGTGTTTCAATCATTACCAACGCCGAGCGAATACTTTCTTTCTCTTGACTTGGTCTCTTATGTCGAAAGCAACGAGCAAGGCCTTTGTGAACGAGCGGCTGCGACTGCATTTGCAACGCCAGCAGCGCCAACGGTAAATCAATTTGGCACAGAGGGATCGACTGATTATATTGTTCAGCCAGCTAGGCGACGAGACGACAACCTCCACCCCCTTTGTCTTCCTTTTCAATGTGTATCAACGGTGGGAGTTTCAGCACCCCTGCTTTATTTTGTATACAGCTTTCAAGTGTCTAGCCTCCAGTATGCCAAGGTTCGAGCTGGATCTTTAGCCTTCTTGCTTTGAACGTTTTGTTCCGTATCTCTTGTTTTACGAGAGCAAGAGTTCCTGCTTTTATTGTTTCGTTGACAACGCAAGAGGCGCCCTCTCCCTCTCTCTCTCTCTCTCTCTCTCTCTCTCTCTCTCTCTTTCTCTCTCTCTCTTATATTCTCACCAATGATAAAGACGTCTAGCTTCTTTTACTTTCCTCACACAGCCATTATCGATTCTTTATCGTTCCTCATTCCTTGATTCACCGACGGAGAACTTTACTCGAAACTCTTCTTGGAGAAGAGTTTCGAGACATATCTTCCTCACTCTCTCTCTCTCTCTCTCTCTCTCTCCTCTCTCTCTCTCTCTCTCTCTCTCTCTCTCTCTCTCTTCTCTCTCTCTCTCTCTCTCTCTCTCTCTCTCTCTCTCTCTCTCTCTCTCTCTCTCTCTCTCTCTCTCTCTCTCTCTCTCTCTCTCTCTCTCTCTCTCTCTCTCTCTCTCTCTCTCTCTCTCTCTCTCTCTCTCCTGCCCGTCTGTCTTTGTCTTTATTTCATTGTATGTCTTCGTGAAAACGATAAACAGATTGCGAAGACTAAAAAAGTGCGAGGTCATGTTCAAACGGCCAGAGTAGATTTACTAGGTGCGCAACTAAGTTTCCGGGTTTCACACATGGATGGCGCTAGCGACACACGTAGTCGCCATACATGTCTGAAGTTGTGTTTTTTTTAGGTTGGACATCTGTCAACAATAACCAGTCGTAATACAAACACATATCGCAACGCAAAAATATTTTTTTCTAACAATGAAGATGATGAGCTTCATGCCTAATAAACAGCATTTGCGGGAAGCTTTGCATTTCCGCTTTAACTTGAAAAAATAATGTAGCTGGAGTACGTAGTTTGCTCGAGAAGGCCTCCGGCGAACATGCACCATCGAAAACTACCTGTGAAGATTGGTTTAAACGCTTCAGAAGTGGCGATTTCGACACTGAGGACGAGGAGCACTCCGGAAGACCAAAAACAATTGAGAACGCCGATCTGCAAGCGTTATTGGATGAAGATGATACGCGAACACAAGATCAACTTGCGGAGGCATAAAACATGACAATTTGAAGCGTGTGTTGCTCGAAAAACAGAATGGGAGACGAGAACACGAAGGAGTGATATTGCAGCACGACAACGCTTCGTGCCATCGCAACTTCCATCGTCCAGGATACCATCAAAACGCTGAAATTGGATCTGCTACCACATCCCACCGTATTCACCAGACCTGGCCCCTTCCGATTATCACTCGTTCCCTTCGATGGCGCATAGCTTGGCTGGGCTACACTTGGTCAATTTCGAAAAAGTAGAAAATTGGTTGGATTAATGATTTCCCGTCCAAAAACGCGCGTCGTTTTATCGTCGCGGTATTCATACATTGCCAGACAGATGACAAAAATGTGTAAGTAGCGAGGGACGATACTTTGAATAAACCATTTTTTGTATTTCTCTTGAAATTTTCCATGTTTTATTGATTAAAAAAAAAACCCGGAAATTTAGTTGCACAACGAATATTATTTTCGATGATTGGAGAATTTACACTTCGCGGCCTACGTGGTATAATTTCACTCGAAGTCCAACGGAGGTATGATTGCCAAAGAGATTTTATTCGAAGCTTTAATTATCGCTCGAACAGACATTCGTTAAATATACTTTTTCAAATTTGATTAATTGAAAAACAATTGGATTATGTCAAAATCCGTTTTTCCATAACGAATTTGTCGTAGACAAATTTTTCATTTTAATCGTGTAAAAAGATAAAAAGAAAATTGATAATTACGAAATGATAGTTATCAGCATTGATTTCACTTGTGCTGTTATGTGGATACGATATCAGAAATTTTTATACCTCAATGATTTTTCATCAATTATATGATCAATGATATCATTGATCTCAATCGTTTTCAATCGATTCGAGATTACAAACAATTGCTTCTGTATACTTCGTTGCAATTCAATAGCGAATTTTCCGTTTGTGCCGCGAATTATTGGTTCTCCATGCGCTTGCCGTCCCCATAAAAGCGAACTTTTATCTTCTCGTAATAAAATAACGAATAACCTATCGGCGTAAACTTTGCGTTTCGTAATCTCGTAGATTTTATGCCGAGCTTTGGTTGACCTTTCACCGGCGCGTGTCGGGGCAGAAAGGTTTATATATTGAGAACAGACTATGAGTATGAGCGGCAACATGAACTATTCGCAAAGATTAGTCAAATTTTCCAGGATGTTTTTTTTTATAATTTAAATGTGAAACTACAAGTTTGTAAGTGAAAGGAAAAAAAAACACCAACTTCCAGTATCGAAAGCGATACTTTTAATGATTGCTTCCTACAATAAATAAATGGTTTATATTTAAGGCGAACAATATTTTAAGTGAATAGTTTCAGAATTATAAAGTAAAACCAATTATACGATCGAGCAAATTCATTATTATTTATCCAAATAAACGAATATATCCGTTTAGTTTATTTGATTTTTATTTATTGATTTTGATTTGATTTTTTTTATTTTTGAAATATTTTTTAAATTTAAATACATAAATAGTCCGTGCTTTTTAATAAAAGGTACGACGATACCTATCTTTTTTTTTCCAAATAACAGCTTTGTTAGTGAAAAAAAAAATTTACTTTTTTTCCACCGCACTTTTATGTCGTGAGCCTTCCTTTCTCGTTTTCATGCGATATATCGTGTTTTATCCTTATTTATTTAATTTAAATATATTTAATATTTAAAAAGAAAAGCTTGAACGAATAAAAAAAAATATTTGAAAGAAATAGGGTCGTAGTAGGCCGTGAGACAAGAAAAACAAAATCTGATTTAAATAGTTCCTATTGAAAATTAATATTTTTTTTGGCAGTTTAAGAGCGCGGAAAAAAAAATAACTTTCAAAATTCGATATCTCGAAAACTATGGCGCGTCGCCAAAAATCCTTTTCATGGAAGTCTTATAGCATTAAAATGAAGGTGTATGCCAAATTTCAGATTGAAATTCAGTTTCCACTTTTCAGAAGTACACCCAAATAAACTATCTTTCGATTATACAAATGTTATTTCCATGAATATCATTTTTCGGTTTTCGTCATTGAATTTCAATAAAGTGTAAAACGTTTTTTTTTTTCTCATTTAAATGTTATCCAAGCAAACTTTTCTCCTTCACTTCTCCATTTTTTTTTTTAACTTTTTTGTGCTTCGAAAAGCACACGTACAGATGCTCGCACAAATACAACACGCGTTTTCCCTTCATTCGATCCCAAGGGTGTTTTCTAGCCCCGAAAGCGTACGAACGGAGTCGAATAATTTATTCCACCGACCACAAAACCCGCCTCTTTGCTTCGCTCTCATACACTTAGGTATGTTTAACGTAGCATCGATAAGGGTGCACGTAGGATGGAAAAATCGGATGTTGTCCTTTGTTGAAGCCCTTGCCATTTTTTGCCCCTTTTTCCACAACCTTTGCTGTTTTTTTTTCTGTTTTTTTTTTTATTTATTTTTATTTCGTACCAGACCAGACCCTTTTTTTTTGCTTATCCCCGATGTGTGCGAGCCGAGATTCATTATTCACGGTACAGCTGGGCGTATATATCGCAACGGCCGCTGAATGTTCGCAGGTGACTCCTGCAAGCGTAATAAAGCTCACGCAAAAAAAAAATGCCTTCTACCTATGGCCCTACACGTGTGGTTTCTTTTCATCAACGAGCCTTTTTCATTTTGTATAGAGGCATATTAGGCCACTCTGCATACGCGCTACCACAAAGGATACAGCGCAATAAAGCCTCGAAATGCTGTAAGATGAGTTATTGCTTTATTCCCATGCAGATAGGTAGATAGTTGTGCCGCTATAATAATAGTCAAGCGGAGCAGAAGTTACCTCAGCTTGTAGAGTGTAACAGTGTTGTGGAATAAGTGAGCGATTTTTTGGAAAAAAGAACTATCAGTGACAGCTGTATAAGTGTATCCGATCGAAAATTACAATAATCATAATCAATATGTATAATAAATGTAAGTGTGCTTTGTCCGTGCGTCCCCGATATAACTCCGCAACCCACCCCCCGCAGCCCCACGGGAGTTATATGGTATGGTAGCCCTCCATCCCCCATCCATAATGAAGGTTTCGGTTTGGGACTTACAGGGGTTGCGTTCAGAGGTATGGGTGTCAAAATAGTGCATTGCACCAATGGACTTCTCATAGGAAGTCGGTGAAGCAGCTGGGAGTCGAGTGCCGAAGTGACGGAGACTGGTCAGAATGTTGCTGAATGTTCTAGAAGGCTCCAGAATGTTCCCAGAATGTTCCAGAATGTTCGAGAATGTTGTACAATGTTCCAAAATGTTCTAGAATCTTCCAGAAGGTTTGAGAATGTTCTAGAATGTTCCAGAATGTTATAGAATTTTTCAGAAGTTTCTAGAATGTTCTATAATGTTCCAGTATGTTTGAGAATGCTCTAAAATGTTTTAGAATGTTCCTGAATGTTCCGAGAATGTTTTAGAATGTTACAGAACATTCTAGAATGTTCGAGAATGTTGTATAATGTTCCAGAATGTTATAGAATCTTCCAGAAGGTTCAAGAATGTCCTAGAATGTTCTATAATGTTATAGAATCTTTCAGAACGTTCTAGAATTTTCTATAATGTTCCAGAATGTTTGAGAATGCTCTAAAATATTCTAGAATGTTGGAGAATGTTGTATACTGTTCCAGAATGTTATAGATTGACTAGTGATTTGACTAGCATTGAGTAGTGATTGAACGAAGGTTTTTTTTTTCGATTACAATTAATTTACAAGGCTATACGTAATGTAAATTGTACCAAAAAT
Organism: Ophion ventricosus; assembly: GCA_963932345.1. Classification (NCBI taxonomy): domain Eukaryota; kingdom Metazoa; phylum Arthropoda; class Insecta; order Hymenoptera; family Ichneumonidae; genus Ophion; species Ophion ventricosus. The sequence continues at coordinate 1,505,119 of OZ010715.1, read as the reverse complement.
TGAACTATTTTGCATACAACTCTGCAAAAATTAAATTAAATTTTTTTTTTAAATCCTTCGTTCAATCACGAGCTGGTTATTTTGCCTTCAATGGCCCTCGGTAGCAAAGTGTGACCGTCCACTGATGGTTCATGTAAAGCTTCCAGACTAGGGCCATAATAAAGTTAGGGAAAATTAAGATGGGCCCGATCAAAGTCCGAACTCAATTTCCACACGGGGACCGGTCCAAAATGATCAAAATGCAAAAAAATAAACATCAATCATTTTTCCTCGTAATAACTTTGGGCCGAAGAATCTCCCTCATAAATGATGACCACCACCAGAAAACATATATTGTGGTATGCACGTATTATTATCGTGCACGCAACAGCTCTATATATAGATTGGGTGGGAAAACAATGAAATGAGAGCACGAGCGTAATTTCCGAGCTTCCTGGCTCACCCTCTCTCTCTCTCTCTCTCTATTTTCTTCCTTTGCCTTCGTAAAAGCATTCGGTTATAAGAGAGAAGAAGGAGGAGGAGGAGGATGAGGAAAACGGAGGAGGGCGGAGGGTGGAAAGGTAAAAAGCGGTCGACCGAGAGAGTCACCTGACCTTTACCTTTACCGCAGCGAGCATACAGATATATAAGTCTGACGGGAACGAACGGTATCTGGAAACCTGCAACCACCCTCTGGGCTCGAGGATCCTCCCCTTCTCTCTCTCTCTCTCTCTCTCTCTCTCTCTCTCTCTCTCTCTCTCTCTCTTCTATCTTTGTTTTTTCTGCATCAATGCCTCTGTTCCACTCGGTCTTCCATGCTCTCCACTGTACTGAAAGTGACACATGAAAATCTTGCAAGGAATTACATCGGTGTGCAGACTCGCACAGGTAGAAAAGTAAAAGGCAGTCGGGTCGTGAAGGACATATCGAGGAAAAGAGACAGAGAGAAAGAAAGAGAGAGAGAGAGATAGAGAGAGAGAGAGAAAGAGAGAGAGAGAGAGAGAGAGAGAGAGAGAGAGAGAGAGAGAGAGAGAGAGAGAGAGAGAGAGAGAGAGAGAGAGAGAGCGAGAGAGAGAGAGAGAGAGACAGAGAGAGAGAGAGGATGCTATAGGAAGATTGTAAGTGCGCGTGTGTACCGGACGCGGATGTAGGTTGGAAACTCGGAATCGACCCACATTCCTGGCAACCTTCGAAGTATAGGGAGCGCCGAGTACGAACGGAACGTCTACCTAAATGCACACACACACACATATATATACAGACTAGGTATAAGGTAAGACAGGAGAGTTGGTGAGTCCTTTGTGAATAGTTTCGATATCTAATCGTATCGCCGTTTTGGTATGCCACTCCAATTTCAAAGCGCCCAACGATATTCCAATGTGTGCATATACACCGAGCTTGCATAAGATCAAATTGTACAAAGGGTGGCACAATTCGTCCAAACACGACAGAGTGTTGTCCCAAGAGCAATAAACAACGCTTAAGAATTAAAGTATTGGGGAAATTACGTTCTTGATAAGGATTGCTCGATCGATTTATCATACATTTCTTTATGGAAGATACTGGCCTAGGGCGCTTGAAATTTGCCAGTAATCGACTTCTTTACCAATCGTTACACTGACAGAAAAATTCTTTTGATGTTAACTAGATGCGTCTATTCGATTTTTTTTATTTATTGAATTAACTAGATTTTTCGTGAAATGAAATTCTTTCCTATTGCATTACATTATTTAAATTATTTATTTGAAATATATTTATTTATTCGAATCAAGATCTAATTAGGGGCTTACGTGGGCATGAAAATTTCAAAAAATGGCTTTTTTTAAATTTAATTATGTACGATATGTCTAGAATATTCTCTCAAAGTCTTAAGTCAATCAGAGTAAAAGTCTATTTTTGAAGTCGGTGGACACGATTTCTCAAAAGCTAATTCACCGATCTTATTGAAATTTTGCACACTTCTTCAAAATAGCATTGACTAGTGATTGAACGAAGGTTTTTTTGTTCGATTACAATTAATTTTACAAGGCTATACGTAGTGTAAATTGTACCAAAAATTGAACTATTTTGCATACAACTCTGCAAAAAATTCAAATTTCATTTTTTTTTTTCAAATCCTTGGTTCAATCACGAGCTTTACTTTTCTACTAACAGAAAAAAATTGGTTTTTTAATTTCAGATAAAGCTATCATGAGTTATCCTGACCACCACGAGGACACTTTTTTTTAGGGGTCTCCGGAAACCATGTCCCACCGGCTGAATTTCCCAAATTTTTTGATGATATTTTTTCGAAATATTGTTGAAATGTTTCTTTTTTATATGCTTAATATTTTGAATAAAATAATTTATATATTACATTTTAAAAAATAGAGAAAATATGCTTTTTTTTGCCTCGAAACCCACGTAACCCCTTAATATCGCCTGCTAACAGAATATTTTATTAATTCCTAATAAATTTGTGATTTGGTTTCATCTGGTAGTATAAGACAAAAGAGAGAGACGGAAAAATGGTACACGATTCAGTCTCTCAAAACATCTCATGGCTTTGTTTTCATGAGAAGACTGTTGCAGCATTCTGCAGTTGAGGAAAAGTCTTTCTATACATAAATCGTCACACCTGTTAATAAAAGGCAGGATACCTTTCTTTTTTTCCAAATAACAGCCTTGTTAGTGAAAAAAAATAATTCAACTTTTTTTCACCACACTTTTACGTCATGAACCGTGTATTATCGTTATTTATTTAATTTCAATCTAATGTTTGTTTATTTCATTTAAATATATTTAATATTTCAAAAAAATAGCTTGAAAAAAAATGGAAACAAATAGGGTTGTAGTAGGCCACAAGAGAAGGAAAAAATCTATTTCATTTAAATAGATCCTATATAAATTAAATGTATTTTTACAAACGAAAAGTTTCACACGATAAACGTTAATATTTTGTTGTCATTGCGCTCGGAATTTTAGATATCACCGAGACCCAACATTGGAGAAAATAGGGCAATTCCGTGGTTGTCGTCTGACGAGTGCTGCTCGAACTTGTATTCGGATGGCTCGATAATAGAGGCTTTTTGTGAATATTATACCGAGGCTCGACATCGTTAGAGCATCGCACGATAAAATTTCCTCATTAACCAGGCGCATAATTTTTTTGTGTCCGTCTTTTTTCAATCCATTTCACCAGCGAGAAATTTTCTCGAAATTCCCTTTGATGCGGTTAGCCCGTTCTCTAATAACGAAGTCTGACGGTGGATGGCTGCGACATCGGAGACGCGAAAAAAGTACCAAATGCAGTTTTCCTCGGGGGAAGTTTTTTTAGGTCACTTTGTCGTAATTTTCGTGTCTCCCGGATCTCTCTCTCTCTCTCGCTCTTTTAGCCTTCTTCAGGCTCATTTTTCGAGCCACCGAAAGAGAACTCAAAATAGAAGCTTCCTCCTATTTCGTCAATGGCTTCGAGGTACTCTCGTGGCGCTGCCACAGAGCTTGCACATTCTCTCTTCGGTTTGATATTTGCCGATACGAGTTCGTAACAGTTGAGAGGCTGCTTTCCAAGCGAGTGTGGTCTCCGATGGAAACGACGACTTCTGCGGTGACGACAGACTATTCTAATATAGTCTCCAATGGTTTTCGAAACTTTAAATCACCCTTATCTGTGCACACAACCAACTGTGAAGCGCAAAACAAAAGAAAAAAGCAATTGAATTGCACTACTGAGTGTACTGACAGAAAAATTCTTTTGATATTAACTAGATGCGTCTATTTGATTTTTTTTTTTTTTTAAATTTGAATTAACTAGATTTTTCGTGAAATCAAATTTTCCCTATTGCATTCCATTATTAAAATGATTTATTTTAAATCCTAACTAATATTATAAATTTGACTTTCTGTCTGTCTGTTTGTCTGTCTGTCTGTTTTTTTACTCAATCACGCCAAATCGGCTTGATCGATTTCAATGAAATTTAACATTTAGATAGATTATGGCCTGGGTCAAGGCATAGGATACTTTTCATTCTAATATCTAATATTTTTCTAATTATAATATTATATACTCAAATCTAATCTAATTATGAAATTCAAATTATTATATAATGAATGAAATTTAAAATGTAGATAGCTTATGACACATAGAATACTTTTCACTCTAATTCTAATGTCTGATATTTTTCTAATCTGAATGCCTGATGGTTGTTTCACCATCACGCCTGAACGGCTGAACCGATTTTAATGAAATTTGGCACACATGTAGAGAGTTACTTCGAATAACACATAGGCTATGAAAAATACATCTAATATTATTCTAATTCTAATATTTGACTCGAATCTAATTCAATTATGAAATTATCAGTCTTATATAATTCTTATTATAGGATACAAACAAATCGAATCTAATTAAAATAGATGATGATATCATATCAAATCTAATATAAATATATGTAATATTTTTCTAATTATAACATCCGTGTTAAGTCTAATGTAATTATCAAAGTCAAATTCTTATAGAATACAACGAAACAAATATAATTGAAATTTGATAAAATCTAACGTCTAATATTTTTCTAACTATAATATTTAAAAAAATCTAATGATAAAATTTTAATTCTCATAGAATACGAAGGACTAAAATATAATCAAAATCGAATAGAATCTAATATTATATCACATATTTTACTAAATTTTAAATGACGTATGACAGCTTAAAAAAAATCCATCAAAGGGTATTTTTACACAAATTGCGAGATCCACGCAGACGAAGTCGCGGATAGAAGCTACTTTTAAATACATTTATTTATTCAAGACAAGATCTATTTAATATCGTCTAATAACTATTTTATTTATTCCTAATAAATCTGTGATTTGATTTCATTTGGTAGTATAAGACAAAATAGACAGACGGAAATATGGTACACGATTCAGTCTCTCAAAAATCTAATGGCTTTGTTTTCATTAGAAGACTATGTTGTAACATTCTGCAGTTGAGAAAAATGGTTAGTCTTTCTATACATAAATAGTCGCGCCTGTACATTTCTTTTTTTCCAAATAACAGCCTTGTTAGCGGAAAAAAAAGAAAACTAATTCAACTTTTTTTTCACCGCACTTTTATGTCATAAACTTATATTCCTTTCTCGTATTCGTGCAATATATCGTGTTTTATCTTTATTTCTTTTTATCTTTATCTAAGTTAAATATATCTCAATCTTTAAAAAGAATCGCTTGAACAAATAAAAAAAATATATTTGAAACAAATAGGGTCGTAGCAGGCCGCGAGACAAGGAAAAAACCTATTTGATTTAAATAGATCGTATTTAAATTAATTTTTTTTTTTTGTTGACAGTGTACCCAATTGCAGACTTTTCCTTCTAACGTGCAGTGCCATTGAGCTTAGCGAATTGACTTTGAAGCCGCGCCATCTGGAGCCATTCGAGTCCTTCCATTATCTGGAATAAATGATTAAACGGAATAACACGATGAAGTAACTCGCATTAATTTGCCTGTCGAGGTTGGTACATTGAGAGCTTTTGCTGACTAAAAGTGTCAACGTGTGTAGATATATATATATATATATTGATATGAGGTAGGGCAGTGCATGAGGAAGGTTGAAAGGGTTCGCGAATGGTAGAACAGCGGAGTTCTAGGGCGTATGAACGCTGATGTTGCCATTACTGGCTTTGAAGCTCGCCGAGTGTGAACGCGGCGATTAACCTCGCATCGACCCCTTATCGCTCGAACCAACCGACACAACCACCCATTCTACGAGCCTCCTATTACACGCCTTTTGCCCCCTCTCCACCCCCACATTCGACTCCCTTCCACCGCGTCTCTTCAAACTACCCTGTATGCGCTTCCGCAAGCTGCTGCTCCTCTTTGTTGACCATTTTTTTTTTTACTCTCTTTCTTTATGCCTTTCTCTATCGGTTTCTCGCAGAGACGTTTACGTCAACGCTCCCTCGATGTTCTATGATGTTGCACGAAGGCGGACTTGCCGGAAGGCTCGTTGCCTCTCGATGGAAGCTTCTTTGCATAATCAAAAGTAAATGGATAGAAAAACGAGAAATCGAAGACGAAGTTTCTCCGTTGATGATAACGTCAACGTGATTCCTGACGGATTTAGACGAGACGTAAAAGAAGAGGCTCTCATGGAGTTCGAACAGATATCAACACGTGGATGAACTTATTGGGATTAATGTTTGATTTTTAAAAATTAGTAAAAACGATGTCACTGAGAGTATTATCCACAGCTAGCCACTACTTTTTCCCATCTTTTTGGCAGTGTTTTAATTCCACGTCGGAAGAACGACACGTCTTTTGAGGCAAGCCAAGAGTCGAGCCGTTTTTTGGCATCTTCACAAGAATGGAAGTGCTGCTCAGCCAGGCCGTGTGTCATCCATCGAAACAATTTATAATCGGAAGGGGCAATGTCTGGTGAATACGGCAGGTGAAATAGGACTTCCCATTTAAGCGTTTCCACGTAGCTTTTCACTGGTTGTGCAACATGTGGCCGAGCGTTGACATGCTGTAAAATCACTTTGTCGTGTCTCTGCTCGTATATAGGCCGTTTTTCCCATCAATGCTCGGCTCAAACGCATCAATTGTAGTCGATAGCGATCTCCCGTGATGGTTTCGTTCGGTTTGAGCAGCTCGTAATAAACTACACCCAGCTGATCCCACCGAATGCAGAACAGAAGCTTGGAACCATGGATATTCGGCTTTGGCGACGATGTTGATGCAGGGCCCGGCTTACCCCACGATTTTCTACGCTTAGGCTAATCGTGGTGTATCCATTTTTCATCGCCAGTCACTACACGATGCAAAAAAAAGTCCTTTTTTGGCGTTTAAGCAGCTGTTTACACATGAAAACGAGGCCGTTTGACGTCTCTCAGCTTCAACTCGCAGTGCACCCAATGTCCTTGCTTTTGTATCATTCCTAATGCTTTCAAACGTTTCGAAACTGTGATCAACTCCTAATGATTCTGCAAATTCAACTAGGGCCTGACACGAGTCTTCATGAATGCCTCCGATTCTTCGTCTTCAAACTTTTTTCGGTGCGCCAGAGCGTTCTTTATCTTCAACATCAAAATCATTATTTTTGAAGCGTCTAAACCAATCTCTGCATGTTGCTTACGACAGAGCATGGTCGCCGTAAGTCTCAACAAGAATTCTGTGTGCTTCAAGTGTAGATTTTTTTTTAAACAAAGTAGTTCAGTAATGTTCCCCACAAATACTCTTTTTTGGCACGTAATTTGACATGTTTGACACTATGAAAAAAAAATAGTTGTTTACACTTCGGCGAAATGACATACACTGAATTTCAAGCTCGCTTATAGTACTCCTTCATAGACGCGTTACCGTCTTTAAACTACACGCACGCAGTTCTGGTAACGCCATCTGTTGGAAAACAGCATAAACTTATTCAACGTCCCTATAAGCTAGATGACGAAAAGATTTAAAGAAAAAAATAACTGGCGTTCAATACAATCTGAACTATTTGATCGAGATTTTTTGTCATTGCCGTTTTATGATAATCGGTGCTTCCACATTATCGGACTATTGAATTTTAGAGTCAAATTCTTAGGTCGAAAGACCTCTACGATGCAATGACACGTTTCAGTGAACACAGAAAGTGAAGGAGGGTCGTAAGATCAAGAGGCTACTCTGATCTCACGCTGTACTTGCAGTCTCGCGGTAGGATGACTTTCCAGTCATCAATGTGTTGCAAAGATTGCTTGTAGCGTTCGTTCTCCAGTGCATGATGTCACATAAAAATTGTACAAACAACGATAGAATTTGTACCATAGAATCAAGATACTGGAGTCAATGAAAAAAGCGTCTGTCGTGACGCATCCTTTTTTTTTGTCTATACCTGAATTTCTCCGATACTTCTCGCGTGTCGAGCACTTTTTACAGCACGAACTTCGCACACGAGCACTCTCGTCTGGATTTTCGCCAAAAAAAAACCGCGCTTTATCGCCCCATCGATTTCACCTGTTACACAGTACTGTGCCTCGATGTACATACGATTCTCGAATAAGGAAATTTCACCGGAAGTCGTATATTTTGGCTGGAGCGAATTTGCAGAATTCAGTGAAGATTGGATCGAAGCAAAAGTGACCGAACAAAATTCAAATGTGTCGTCTTTGTCGGGGCTTCCTTAAAGATCTGGTGGCGTGCATTGCAGCCACTTATCACTGCTATGTTTCTCAATATCACTCATTTTTTATTTTATTTTTTTATTAATATTTTACGTCGCGGCGATTTCGACGATGCTTTGTTGCAGTGTCACGTGAAAGTAAGGTTATGATTCTTCCCATAAACAACGCCTAAGTGTACGTAATTCCTCGACCTAACGACTGATGGCAGCACTTAACGACTGACAGCTGTTCCACAGCAACGTTTCACAATTTTTAAATCCTAGGACGTAAAAGACCTCTTTTACGTACCGTTTGCATGCACGAAAAAGCGAAGAAAACATGGTTGTGGTATATAAAATCATTTTTCAATTGTAAAATTCATTTTTACAATTGTGACAGAATGTAATTATCTATTTCTCTGTTGAAACAAAGTTTTGTAGTTTTTTTTTGAAAATGTCACACGTTAAGATGAAAAAAAGCTTTGTGTGTTTTCTACAATTACAGTTCTCATATGTATAAGAATATTTTAATTTTTCTGCAACACAGTGATCTTTAAATATTCACTGGCTGGTTTGCCGGACAAAGGTAAAAGAAAAAATCGAAGACGCAAAATTGCAACATTTGGATATTGTAAAAAAAAACCACTCTTTCGGCTCAACAAAAAGAGGGAACAGGCAAAAGGTAAGAAAAGACCAGTTGTCTTCTTACATTTTGTCTCTCCCTCGTTTTGTCGCCCTGGAAATGGTTTTACGGTACGTGGTCACGTTGCCGGGCGACACTCGAAATGTTTGTATTATCTGTTAAGGGGGTCTTCGGGCAAAGAGCGCGGTCTCTGAAAAGCTCTGAAATGATGCTGGTTGTCCACCCGGGTCCAACACGAGGACGCGCCCACTACACGTAACGAGGACACGAACTGCTGCAGCATGCAGCTCCCCCTCCCCGCCGCCCTCCCACGCTCTTTCTCACTCTTCTCTTCCCTACGGTCTATTTTTCAACGCTGAGCCAATCCACCGAGATCTCGTATATCCGCAGTATGTCAAGTGTTGTACACTTTTGCGCATTCCAAGTAACTTTGAACGCGGCTCAACGCGCCTCTCAACATTTTTTTTTTAACACGCGAACACGTCTCATCTCTCAAACACGTTTGTTTTTGTTGTTCAAGTCTCTTTTTTCTTCTTTTCTCGGATGCCTGCAATTTTATCTGTACTTTTGCAATTTTTCAGTTCGCAACACCGAGAACGAAACGCCAGGTTTCGATCCGATTGCATACGAATACATTATGGTGTGATATTTGTGTTGTGCGTCAAGTTTTAACAATAAACAACGAGAAGATATGAGAACGAAGAACATCGTAAAGAGTGTTTGAAAATGATCCGAGCGATCAAAATGACACATGCGAACGTTGTTTCTTCATTGTGGCCTTCAATTAATCTAGCAATGCAGCGTAGTACTGTCCATTGATTGCTTCACCCTTTGCAAGGTAATCGATGAGAATTATTCCATGGCTATCCCAAAAAAAAAGAAACTGTCACCATCACTTTTCATGCAGAGAGAACGACCTTTGCCTTCTTCGGAGCTGGTTCACCCGACCACTGCATTGACTGGTGTTTGATCTCAGGCGTATGGTGGTGTGTCCAGGTTTCATCGTCGCGTTATCGTTCGCCGCAAAAATTCCGCCGGATCTTTGTTTTATTCAGGCTGTACAAATGTTTTATACAAATCTTGATGTAAAATCTTGTGCACCCGTTCAGATGACATCCCACAAGCCTTCAGCAATATCCTTAACAGTCAATCGACGATCTTCGATGACAGTTCGATGCACAAAATCGACCATTTCGTCAGTTGTAGCGATTTTAGAGGCGCCTGGAACGTTTCTCGGCTAAAATTCTCGTACGACTACGTTTGTACTCGGCCACCCAATATTTGACCGCTGTACACGAAGGGGAGGCTTCATCATGTACAGAGTCTAACTCATCTTTCATTTCCTGAGGCTTTTTTTTCTTTCAAATGAAGGAACTTTATCACTGCGCGATACTCGGGTTTTCTTCATTATTGACAAACGTCAGGTGATAACTTTGGAAGAGTGCCATAGAAAAAGTAATGTGATCAGAGTGACTTGAAATTTTCACGCTTCACGTACTTCACGTACAAGGCCATCTATCGAGCGGCACGAGATTTTTTTTTCGACTACTACTTTTTCTTCATAAGGCTGGAAACTTTTCAAATGACCTTCGTATGTAAAAAAAACCAACACGAAATGCCAAATATGTAAAATATTGGAAAAGACTACAATATCATGTTGTGATACATTTTTGACCGTTGCCTATAAATTATTAAATAGAACAAACCCAAACAAACCAAAACAAACCCAAGCAGAAATGATGCTTTCTTTCTCCATAATTTGACATCGCGCCATCTGACATTTTCATTCTCAGGTTATGTCGCAAGGAAATGAATCGTTTGTCTCCAATAATTTAAAAAATGGATGCTCAAGTGAAAGAGGTGGAAATGAGCTTTTCCAGTAGCGCTTACTGGCTGCCTGATGCATCAAATTAATGATGAAATCCTCGTTCGATGTAAATACAAAGCTGCCTACTATATCCTGGAAGCATTGTCAGCTACGAGATGTCGTATTCTCCGGTACGTATTCAATTCGAATTGACGCTAGTTTAGAGGAAGCTTTCTCTCCAGCTCGAGGGACTCACCTACCAATTGTAGGCATTAGTACGTGCTAAAGCTGCTTCCGCCCCCCCCCCTCCCCACCCAACTCTCGTTCCCATCAAGAAGTTCATCCGCCGAGAAAACGGGGCCACGTTGTGTACATGTACTTCCTTTCTAAAAAGCTTTACACACACACACACATACGAACGTACGGCACCCTGGGAAAGCTTACGTCGTAGCCCTTAATATCGCCGAGAGTTTGCCAAGGCGAAGAAACATACATACATGAACGCACATCAGCATAGGTGGATGCATTATGCTGCAGAAACAGCGAAAGAGAGAAGAGGAAAGTGGAAAGGAGAGAGAGAGAGAGAGAGAGAGAGAGAGAGAGAGAGAGAGCGAGAGAGAGAGAGAGCCAATGGAAAGCGCAAGGAAGTGACTGATGCAAAATCCTGTGCAAACCAACAATTCCCACGTCAACATTTCTAATCAATCGGCTTACGATGGCAAGGTCTAATATTTTTGTCCAGTGCACGGTAACGACTGCAATGACGAGAAAAAAACGTTTACCACCATATCGCAAAACTATAACTATCACGTTGAGACGGTAATGTCAGTTTTAGTATTTTTTTATTTCGAACAAAATACGGCAATAATAATTCGTCGGCAAACAAAATGACAAATTCCCATTGTCCTCTTTGTTGTTCAAGCACAATGAATCAAGTCATCATTGCCACGTTTTTCCTACAAAAAAATGAGCCACATTGTCATTGTTATGGATCGTTTGCAAAAAAAAAAATGATTTTAATTACTACTGAGATGCTTTGCACGCATACAAAATGGCGAAAATTGTCATTTTCATGTTTGTTTGCAATAACGATAGTCACAATTTGAGTCATTTCTTCGCAAACACAATGAAAAATTGTCATTGCCGTGGGTTTTGTCCGAAAAAAATTTACTAGAACTGTCATTATCATATTTATTTGTAAACAAAACACGACAATGACAGTTTCAGTATTTTTTATTTCGGACAAAATACGGCAATAATAATTATAAAATACCAATAATTATAATAAAAAATAATAATAAAATAAATAAATAATAAACAAATAAAATAATAAGAAAAAAATAAGAAAAACAAAATTACTAAAAGTGTCATTGTCATGTTTGTTCGTCAACAAACCTCAACAATGACAATTTGCTATTGCTAGTGACATGGTCAGTTCGCGAAAAAAAAAAATTACCAATAAATGACATCATCGTGTTCTCTTAAAAATAAATCACTAAATCCATCATTATAATTTTTCACGGATTCTGTACTTGGAAAATCCTTTTTATAATTACTCTCCGTTGAATTCAACCCCCGAGCAGATTGTGTTTAGCGACATGGACTGCGGCGCGTATTGACATCGTGAGTTTTAGCCGATTGCGAAATGCGGGAATTCCCCCTCCCCTCCCTGCCCCCGCGGGTCGTAATTTACGTTTCAGTGTGTCGCTTTCGCCACGTCTGGCTGTGTACGTTCGGTTTATATTCTGGAAGCTTCTTGGAAGCGGGCCGCGGTAAAGCACAGAATCCATCTAGTTGACGCTGGTTAGGGCCAACACGAAACTGCATAATTGTATGCAGATTCAGCCGTTCGGTTGGTCCTTTCGCGCTAGGAGACGTACGCAAGGACACACGGACACACGAAACACATCGTAATACCGCCATAACTACATACAAACTGGGCCTATAAACAAAAGGACCCGACTCGTGTCACATCTCGAGTCTCAGATCTACCGGATTACGACCTTTTGGTCGGTAGCACTCATCATCCCCCGCATATATGTGTTGAAGAGAAAGAGAGAGAGAGAGAGAGAGAGAGAGAGAGAGAGAGAGAGAGAGAGAGAGAGAGAGAGAGAGAGAGAGAGAGAGAGAGAGAGAGAGAGAGAGAAAGAGGGAGAGAGAGAGAGAAAGAGAGAGAACGTCGAAAGCTTCCGGTCGGCTGTATATACACCGTCAAACTACCCTTCGCACTATCCATGCAAATCGAGCATGCTCGAACGAGCCGGAGCTTTGCAGACACACGAGAGTAGTGCCGTGTGAGAAGAGCACCCCGCGTGGGGCGGCTCGAAAGTACAGGGAAAAATGGGAATTCGAAGAGGGTTGCTAATGACGGGGAATCATCGTTTTTTTTTTATTTAAAAAATTCCAGTCATTCTATATAATTCTTTGAGAATTTAGAATGTTAAAGCTTTTCACCGGAAGTCTTGTCACACTTGAAATAATCGTGAATTGATCGTTGTGACGGAAAATGTTTTCTTTTTCTTCTGGAATACACTGCCAAAAAAATAGTTAATTTAAATAGGATCTATTTAAGGCCACTCTAGAGGCCAAAAAAAGGGCATATTTTGTGATTTTTTTTCAGCGAAACCATAAAGTAAATCGGAATTACAAAATATGGGTTTTATTATACACGTAATTGACTATATAAAATTATTTTTTCACAGCGATACATGTCAAAATGGCGACGAATTGTTTGGCCAGACAACTAACTGGCCAAACAACAAACGAGTTGTTTGGCCAGTAAAAACATTCCTGTGGCTCGTCAGCCTCCTTATTCGCCTGGCTTAAGTCCTTGTGACTTTTTCCTCTTCTCGAAATTGAAAAATCACCTCAAGGCACGTCATTTTGTGACACTCGAAGACATTAAAACGGTTGCAAGCGACCAGGCAATTCCAGTATCCGAGTTCCAGCACTGCTATGAGGATTGGAAGAACCGTCTCCAGCGCTGGCTGGCTTCTCAAGGAAGTTATTTCGAGAGATAATATTTAATTGTAATTCTATTCGAATAAAATTTTTTTTTTTTAAATCAGTCTACTTAAGGCAGTAGTCTGCTTTACAGGCTTCAAAAAATCGATTTTTCGTTTTTGTCTTAAATCTATTCCAAAACTATCCAAGAATATGTGTTCAAAATTTTAGAGGCCAATTCGACATATTTTCGAAGCTAGATCAGTTTTAGTGGCCGAGCGTCGAGCAGGTGCGAATGCTCGGGCAGAACTTTACAGCCCGTTTTCTCGAGTTTTCATTTTCACAAGTTTTGGAAAACGGTGCCGGCGATAGTAAAAACAATATATGTCCGATCGAAAAAAACCAAAGTGATCTAGCTTCAGTATTGAATTATCTTCTATTTGAACTAAAAAAGTTGGACAAAAGTACTATTTAAATTACTTGTTTTGCAACTTAAAGTGAATTTTTTTTTTCAAAAAAGTGAATTTTTTTTTCAAACTTCGAAAAAATTTGGAATTTCGTCATTTCTTCGGTATTTTTTTAGTTCATATAGAAAAGGAACTTATAAAAACTAAAAAAAAAATTGGTTCCACTGTTTCAGATGCATCGCACGACCTCCATCACCGGCACCGATTTACGAGTGCACACTCCAGGCGCCCCAGAAAAATCGTTACAACTTTGGCAAATTTCAATAATTTGTAATAATAAAAATTGTTTTTTAAAGCTTGAATATAATATACTATCGTCTCAAAATTTCGTTTACCGCAATCATTTCCTTCCCTTTCAAAAAAATTGTTGAAAAAACGCTTTTTTTCGGCTCCTAAAGCAGACTACTGCCTTAATTTACACACCTCGTATTATATTGATCAATAATATTTCACTATATGACCAAGATTGGTTCATTTGAGTGGTCACGAAAAATGATTTCGTTTAATCCTGCTTATTTGCAAATTGCAAATGTCAATTGTTTTTTTTTTTTTTACGTATACACAGTAGATTCCTAATCTGAAATTGAATAAGATAAAGATTCGGATGTCTCTTTGGCGGAATCGTGGAGAACATTATCCCCACGGCGAGAATTGAAGTTTCGGTATTCCGTTGGAAAAGTGGAATAGTGCACGGGTATTATCCACACTCGATCGACTTTCTAAAGGCGACAAAATCACTTGTATCGTCTTCGGTGTTCCGTTAAAGTCCGTTTTACGGCCCGTTACCCTCGAAACTCGGTGGCTTGCGCCAACTTCGCTACAATCTACATACAATTATTCAATCCACGTTTTACATAGTCCATTTACTGTATAAATCCTCGTACGGATCAGCTCATTTTACCGTTAATTAACGAGCGATGAAGGTTGCTTTCAATCTCTGAAGACAAGCAATAAAAATGCATTAAGAAAAAGACTCGCAAAGATTTTTCATCGTGACTCACTAATTGAGCTGGTATAATTTAAGGATTGTTTTACTCAACAAGCTTAAATTCCAAGTTTATCTCTCGGGAATGCAAAGGTTGATAAATATAAAGGCCCTCACTTTGTAACGGATAGCAAAGACGATCCTCACGTTCCGGAGCTCTTGAAAATTTCACAAAACTTATACCATAAAGATTCTTGTAAGAACTTTAATATTGCCAAATAAAAGTGCGCCAAGGCGAGACAGCCGAGATAAACTTTTCCATTCTTCTGGCGTTATTTTCTATTTTTTTCCCCCTTTGTATCTCACTGTATAATATTGGCAGAGGTCTTGTTTTGCTTCGGCGAATTTCAGTACATAAGCTGAGTACAATTCGATGGTTGGCAGGTCTCTTTTTTTTCGTTCAATCTCATAGCTGCCGCTTCTTCAAAACTACTTCAAGCACTACCCGATATTGCATTCCTGCGCTACGTTCACTCGAAGATACCCGATAAATTTGCGGATGTCGAAACAGTCGTTCAGAGCTTCGAACAGGACTCTCGAGTAACAAAACACAGGAGCAAATAAATCTTTGGGCAAAAGAGAAGCTAACAATTTTTGTAATTTTTTTGGTCAGTTCTGCGCAACGAAGATACCATTGGAAAAAAAATAATAATAGGTGAGTACTCGAGTCAACATTTTATAGCCTTTCCTGAACACTCGTAGGGCCTTTTTTTGTAATTCACAAGCCGTCAGCCTCCGTTGAACCTACCAAAGCCCATTTGTCGAGTTCAGTGCCACGAAGAGGCCTCCATCTGGTCCAGTGTAGCCTCTGTTAGTCCTCCCAAACCTTCTTTCGAAACCGCCAGTTTCAGCGAAACCTGCAGGACACATGCCTCCTTAACCTGCTCAATTTTGAGTCCGTTGCCTCGAGCCCACCTAACCTGCTTTCAGCCCAAATTCGATATCTCCTTCATCAACACTTCATTGTGGCCTGATCGCTAAGCCGTTCGATGACGAAATAAATACGTTTGTCGCTGAATGGAAGGTCCGGAGGTTCTACAGTGCGCCTACAGTAGGCTCAAAGAGGGGCCAATTGAAAGCACTGCGTACTCTTTGGTAGCGCGCACTCTTTGGTGCCATTCACCATTGGGAAAAGTGACTCACATTGTCAAATAGGCATTTTATTTGCCGTCTGCGGTTGAAAAAAAAATAAATTCTTTTTATAATATCTTCCACCTCATTCAATTGTCTGACTTTTCAGTGTTCTCAAAAGATTCGCCACTATTCGGCACTGTAAAATTATCCCCGTTTTCTCATCGTTCTATCAGCTGTGCGGCTTGAAAGGATCCCAATTGAGAACCAAAGAAACAATGGTGGATGATATCTCGGTTTCGCAGGCATCGCGTTGAAACACAATGACCATCTTCGAGCGTTAAATCTTTAACGACCGGCCACGGAGAATAACGAGAAGAGACCATCCAAATACCATAAAAGTTAACGCGCTCTGCATGCACGCGTACACTATAAGGGCGATAAGGCGTTCTCCATGATACTAGAACGAGGAGTCTGTATGAACGAGAATAGTTCTTCCCCCCGAAAGTATGATGCGGGAGATACGAAGACTTGTCTTCTTCCTTGAGGGGTTACGTGGGTTTGAAAATTTCAAAAAATCCATTTTTTTTTATTTTATCATCTAGTAGTACAATATGTCTAGAATATTCTTCCAAAGTTTTGAGTCAATTGGAGTAAAAGTCTAGGAGAGAGAGCCTTTGGGAATTCCCCCCGTTGGGAAAGACCGGCCGGGAGCGACGCAGGTATACGCATTTTTCTCAAAACACTATTTTTGAAGTCGTTGGACACGATTTCTCAAAAACTAATGCACCGAACTTATTGAAATTTTGCACATCTCTTCAAAATAGCATTGACTAGTGATTGAACGAAGGTTTTTTTTTCGATTACGAATAATTTTACAAGGCTATACGTAGTGTAAATTGTACCAAAAATTGAACTATTTTGCATACAACTCTGCAAAAAATTCAAATTTCAATTTTTTTAAAAAATCCTTCGTTCAACCACGAGCTATACTTATCTACTAACAGAAAAAAATCGGTTTTTTAATTTCAGATAAAGCTATCATGAGTTATTCTGTCCATCACAAGGACACTTTTTTTTAGGGGTCTCCGTAAACCAAATTTTTGGATGAAATTTTTTTTAAATAATTTTAGATAATTAAAAAAAATTATCCCTTTTCGGCCCGTCACAGTGGTGTCCTCCCTTAATTTTTTATCGTTTTTTCGCCTTTCTCCGCCCCCTCGCCCTCTTCGTTCTCTCAGTCTGTCGTTGAGACTTTGGAGAATTTAGGCTCATGGACCACGCTGTCGAACACAAAAACAAACCCCCAACAAATTCAGATAGCAGTTCCGCAATAAAGCGCTACCGCACATAAAGATAATAATCCCTTGTGAGGTTGGGGGTAGAAGACTTGAGTGACATCAAATTCGAGTAACGATGTGCTATCAGATTTTGCTTCAGACTTGAGCACAGTGCAACGGAAACTTTTGCAAAACTTCAGCAGGCCTACGGAGACAGTGTTTTGTCAAGGGTCCAGGTTTTTCGGTGGTTCAAGGCACTTTCCGAAGGATGAGAGTCGATTGAAGATGAACCACGCAGCGGAAGGTCTTCATCTTCAAGAACCGATGAAAATGTCGAGAGAATCCGGGATCTTGTGCGTTCAGATCGTCGTTTGACAGTCGGAATGATCGGGGAAGAGTAGAATTTGACTCACACCACCGTTCATCAGCTTTTCACCAATGAATTGGGGATGAGAAATAATTGCTGTCACACAGCAATGTCAATAAACGAGTTGTTTGGCAAGTAAAAACATTCTTGTGGCTTCTCAGCCTCTTTATTCGCCTGACTTGAGTCCTTGTGACTTTTTTCTCTTCCCGTGATTGAAAAATCACCTCAACTGACGTCATTTTGTGGCACTCGAAAGCTTTCAAACGGCTGTAACCGACCGGCTGAAGGCTATTCCAGTATCCGAGTTCCAGCACTGCTATGAGGATTGGAAGAACCGTCTTCAGCGCTGTGTGACTTCCCAAGGAAGTTATTTTGTTTGCGTTTGTTTGGGTTCGTTTGGGTTTGAGTGTGACAATATTGAATTGTAATTCTATCAGAATAAAAAAATTGAAAAAAAATCATTCTCTCTACTTAATTTACACACCTCCTATTCTATCGAAGACATTTTTTGCCAAATCTATTGCTGCTCGAGAAAGGAAGCCGTGCACAATGGAGGATAACAAAAAAAAACAACTCTGCGAACGCAAAAGTATAGGTTGACAGGAGTATAATGTACTGGAGAGATGGGATACTCGATGCAGCTGTCGAGCAATTCCGGGGGTTCAGATTAACCGACCCTCGGACGGTTAACCTGAACATTATCCCTCGAACACAAACGTTTTGCAAGGGATGTACGAGAGGGAGGGTTGGGGGTGAGAGGAGAAGAGGTTGTATTCGAAAGACCGCGACGGTTCGGTGCCGCCCTCGAATCAATTATTTCCGTGCTCCAAATCCAATTCTCAATTATCCCCAGACCAAATCGGTATCGTACGTGTATCGCGCTATGAGATACTACCGTTATCCATAACTGCCTATTTATAGTAGACCATTATCCATATAGTATACCTTCATCAATTCTCTCATCATTCCTCTCTCCTTACACCGCACCCCAACCTTTTTCTTCGTATATCGTTTCCTTTCAATGAACCTAAATCCAATCCGATCGCTTCGCATTTTAACCAGAATCCAATAAAATGACGATATTCCGTGTGAAAATGGTCACGATTTAGTTAATATAAATAAAAAAAAACATTCTGTCAGTGCACTCAGCTGGTCGAATACCTTTTTTTTTTTAAAGGCAATAGCGACCAGAATAATTCGAATTTCGCCACCAAAATTGAAAAGCATGTTTACGAAAGTCCATATTTTTGGGAAATGCAACAAAAACAAAAGATTTTCAAAAAAATGTACACTGGAATGCTTCCTCAACAAGCTATATCGTTGAAGCTGCACACCAATCGTGCATCCACCACTGCCAATCTCGACACTTCATATTCTTTTTGTTAATTTCCAAAAAGTCAAACTACTCTTGAGACTTCGAGAGTGCGATTCGATGCAGCTATTCGGCATGAACTGGTTCATATTTATGACCAGCACCAAAAGCATTGTAGCTTGTCACAAAACGAAATATAAAAAAAAATAAAAATATAAAAAATTAAATGGACCCACAGAGACATACGTTGGTCGATCTCGCCACAGATGTCCAAACGAAAAATCTCTATCCCAGCACGGCGACGTATAAACGAATTTTCAATTAATTCGCTGACGCGACCTCCGACCTCTCCGTCACTCGAACCAATCATATACTCGGTACGCCGAGCTATGCATCAACTCTCACGCTCTCTGCCACCTGTCCCTCGGAACTCTACCCTCTTGCTATACTATTTCATGTCATTTTTTTTCCACAGGATGAAGCCACTTTTGCAAAAGGCTCCGTTTCTCCGCTGCGACAATGTGAAATGAAAAAAAAAAAAAAAAAAAAAAAATGGAACACAGAGCAATGGAAACGCGAATATTATATCGAGCGTGGTTTTTTTTTCAGTCTTTGGGATTCGACGGGCACTCTCGCTAGCTACGATATATCGTGCAATTTTTTTTTTGGCCACGAAATATCCGCGCTTTACTATTTTAGGGCCTAGTACCCCCCCCCCCCCCCCCCCCCCCCCCCTAGTTTGAATACACTAGTAGACTATATATTGGAAGTAACTTGCTCAACGTTCGTGCTGAATTCAAAAATCACTTTTTCATTTAAAAATTAGACCACTCTAGGATTTTCCAAAAATCGATTTTTTTGTTAAAAATGTACCTTAGTACCTATCAAATTATATTCCAAAAGATGATGGGTGTGAAAAATTTCTAAGTACTCGATTTTCGAATTCTAGAGCAACCCCTCTTGATTCATTTCGTGACTTTCTACTAACTTTAAACGTGATTATCGGAAAACTATATTTTTCGAGTCCGCCGGACTCATAACTCAAACAGATTTCAACCGATTCACTTGAAATTTCAACTGTATATTTATAATTACATTTTCTGAGGCACTACGTAGGATTTTTTAAATTATATTGCATAGTTCCTTTTTTATAAACAATTTTCTGACGATTTTCTCATGGCATTTTATACTTTTTGTTTTAGAAATGCGCCATTTTGACGAAAAAAAAACAATATATCAAAAAAATCCTACGTACTTCTATAGCTATTCTTATATATAATCGTAAAAACTTTAGTGTCTCGTCATAACCGAAAAATTATAGGAGCTGTTGGTCCGGCCGTTGACCTTCCAGAAATAAAGGAGTCATCGGAAAAGTGCTGCACAGTCGCCATTTTGACATGTATCGCTGTGAAAAAAATAATTTTGTATAGTTAATTAAGTGTATAATAAAACCCCTATTTTGTAATTCCGATTTATTTTATGTTTTGGCTGAAAAAAAAATCACAAAATATGCTCTTTTTTGGCCTCTAGAGTGGCCGAAGGCCTTAAGGAGTTTCGAAACCAAAGTCGAAATGTTGATAGGCAATTGAAATTCATATGACCGAGAGATTAATTTAGGATGCATTGACTGTCCAAAAATCAATAAATTCTGCAATATAGTTTCGGAGATTTTTCATGTTCAAGTCAAAACTTTATCCATTTGCTAATGCATACGACACCTCGTAAACAATGGGGCTGTAGGCCCAAAAATTATAGTGATAAGTCGATGAAAAAAAAAAAACTAAGCAAACCGTGATTTGCTTTAGGAGCCCAAAGTATTTTTTAAGCCAAAAAAAAAAACGATTTTTCCAAAATCCTAGAGTGGTGTTATCCCTTAAACGAAGTACGTTTGAAACATTGAAGGGACATTGAAAGCTCCCGAAGAATATCTCGAAAGAAAAGGAAAATTCTCACGGCTAAAACGATCGCAGTTATCCTAATGAGCGTTGGATACACGATCTTTTCACTCGATCTGATAAAAGACAGAGGTAGAAGGAGCGAGAGATAAATCGCACGTAATGCCCCATCGCAGCTCTGATGAGGATGGATCTTCACGATTTCGGACATTGAGCGAAGTTGCGAGTATCATAGTTTCGCTACCAGTGGAGTTGAGAAGGCTTAAAACTAAAGCCCATTACCGGTAATCAGATCCTGCGAGGTGGTCCTTGATCCTTTCAGAATGAGGGAGCTCTGGAAAAAGCTCTTTCAAGAGAACCTAACAGCTATGGATATCGCGAGATAGATACGTACATCGATACTGTACCATTCTAACGTTACGCCATACAGGGTGGTTTACAACCAACACGCATGAACCGCCAAAGTTCGAAAGGTCGTATCTCATTGTACACTCATTATGTTAAATAATCGATCGTACGCCGTTTTGACTTTCGGCGAGCAATTTATTTACAGTCTGACCCAATCGTATACGGCTACATTTTTTCCCTGGAAACCATTGAAGGCTAGAGGAAGGTGGGGCACAATGTGTCACTTGTTTCTATCGAATTTGTACTCTTACCAAAGTAGTCTGATTAGAAAAAAAAAAGTTACCATATTGTTTGCAAAAATAGTAAAAATCCTAAAGTAATGGATTCGAAAAAGATTTGTCGATTGGCTCATTGTGCCCCACGGGTGGGTTACAATGAGCCGATGTATGCCATGTATGTCGAAAAAAATCGACATACATGGCACCTTCGCATAGCGTTTGAAGTAGCGAATAAATTGCCAATTCACGGAGGTTTAATGCAACAAATACGTTTTTTTTTTTTGTAAGCTTTTGCTAAAGAATGCACTTTTCAACGTCATGTTAAAAATCACAGGCTCTTCATAAAATCTCGTAATATTCTTTCTTTGACTTTTCCCCTATATTGCGTGGTACGAAACATCGGAAAAACCACATCAAAGAGAACATTTTTCCGTTTACATCAAAGTTCGCGGAAGCTCGTCTACACTAACGCGGTGTGTGTGTAGGTGTGTGTGTGTGTGTGTGTGTGTTTGTGTTTGTGTGTGTGTCGTCCAGAGTATATAGATAAATATTGAGGATGAAATATCGAGTACGTCCCTATCGACGAGGACATCGATGTAGCCGGTTGAAAGCCCCGAGCAGTAATACTAATACAAGCCTGTTTCAAGCTAGTTAGAAGCAAGTCCGTGAGGCAATGTCCATTAGAACGCTCAGGACTTATAATACAATTATATACCTATACGTGTAGGCTGTGCACGGCTTTTAATTCATCAAAGGGACACCTATATTGCGTCCATTAACCGCGTGATCTGTTCACGAAATGTGTCCACTTCCGTACCATTGATGCCTGGACAAGAGAGTGCCTCGATGACTTTCGTAAAGTATCTATCTCACAGTCGAATTAAAATATGCACGTATGGTCAGGTTGCAATGTTCAGAAATCGCGAAGATTGGAAACTTTCATACTGCTCGCCCATTAGGTTGACCCTAAGGCTTCCTCTGTGACAAGGAGACGTCCATTAATTACGTGAGGCGTTTTTTCTTTCATTTGGACGCGGCGATTTGGAGATGGGGAGGCACCCCCTCACTCCATCGCATGTGAGATTGTTCTCATCATTTTTAAATGATTACATTTGTTCGATATGGTCATGTATTTTGCTTCATACCACTAATAAAGACTTGCTGATAGTGTTCTATGGAATACATTTTTTCTGTAAAAGAAGAGCAGAAAAATGATACATGAAGGTGCACTATAACGGCTTTGATTTAGTGTTATTTCGTTAAAAAAAAATAAGGTAGGGTAGGGTAGTGCTCCGACACCACCTTTCCATTTTTCCAAATGGAAAAATGGCAAGGTGTTGTCCAAAAAAAATCGATTTTTTTTTTAAATTTCATTATCTAATAGTACAATATGTCTAGAATATTCTCCAGATCCATCATCATGGATCATCTTCAAATTGGCAACGCGTTTACGTAATATGATGTATTAAAACATGAACCTAAAGTTGGAAAGATTAGATTGTTCAAAACATATTTATTATTGCAAAATGCCGGGGAAAAAAGGCTAAAAATCGATAAGGCCCATATGTAACAGAACGTTATTCTTTCTAGCAGAGCGCTATCGGGTTTCCTTATAAGTGCCCTACCAGGACAGTCGGGCAACCTGAAAGCATCCTGAATCGGACCCTATCGTAATTTCTATGGGTACAATGCCGAGAACCGTTTCTAAAAATACGAATTACTAATCATAGCGCGTAAAGCACTTCGAGCAATATTCTGTCAGCTTGGTTCCATCATTGATTCTTCAACGTCAGAAAACTACTATTTTTGGGAAGAAAGAATAAAAATTGATATTCCTCCATTAGAAATGAAATACTTCGAACGTAAAAAGTTTGAATAGCTTTCATTACGATGTGCTCGACCACGAATGAAAGGTGGATAAGGGCACTGGAGGAACATATATACCCTCCATCTACGGTTCTTAAAATAGCGTCAGAAAATCCGCAGATTAAGGATGAGAATGAATATGAAAAAAGATGGAAGAAGAGAATTTTCTCGGATTACGAGAAGTCTGATGCTGTCAGGATTTACATACATATATATATATGTATGAAAATGAATGTATGTATAGATAATATGCATGTATTTTTGTGTAAGTATGTGCACTTCTATGGCTTGGATGAAAAGACCCTCGGCCCTCGAAGGAAAGCAAAGCTGGCTCATCGACGCGCGCGATTTACTCTGTGGCCGTGCTGCGTGCTGGCACTTCGTATAATGGATCTCTCGCATCTCCTCGATCAAAGTAGCTCTCTCTCTCTCTCTCTCTCTCTCTCTCTCTCTCTCTTTCATCTCACCATAGCCATCACGTGTTCCCATCGACTATCAAGGTATCTGGAAAAATCGGAATTGAGACGATGCGGGCACTGTAAATGCGAAGCCCGCGGACTCATAAATTCACGGTCCAAAGTGACGCGATAAAAGTGCGATTCGAAGTATAGGACGGTGAAAGATCGATCGTCGAGAAATCCATTAGCATTGAGATTCACGAGATCTGAATACAGCAGGCATTTGATGACTCATGGTCCAACAAGAAATCTGAGTATATATATATATATATATATTTTTTTTTATTCGAATGTCCATATATTCAATACGATTGAATTATATAGTTGAATTGTATTATCATCGTATTTTCATCTTCATGAACCGATGACAATCTCTCTGCGTTTGGTCTTGTGCGTTCTGTCGATATTTTCATCGCTTCTTCAAGATAAAGGCCTTCCGCTACGTGTTGGTTCAAGGCATCAAAGCTCGTCTACTAAACGCATAGTTTAATTATTAGATTTAATCAATCTCGATAATTATTATGCCACAAATTCTTTAGTCAAGGAATTTATACTGATTTGCCTCTATGATAGCAAAGTCTAGTAGAATAGGGGAAATCGCTACCAGGGAATCTACAACTATACCCCTTAAAGTCCTTCTACTTGGTTTCCGTACTTAGACCATAGTTTT
Organism: Ophion ventricosus; assembly: GCA_963932345.1. NCBI lineage: Eukaryota > Metazoa > Arthropoda > Insecta > Hymenoptera > Ichneumonidae > Ophion > Ophion ventricosus. Next base: position 1,480,628 of record OZ010715.1, on the reverse strand, counting down.
AGTCAACCTGCCTACCCTACCATTCCCTAATAGGGGCCCGGTTCGGCTCTTTTACGGAAAACCCCACCATGGAATCCACAAATAATCCCTTGAAGACCACGAATTGTATTAGGGATGCCCTGCCAATTTTCCGCACGGGATTTGTTGTAAATACAATGTACTTTTCTCTCCGTATAACAACGCAATGGAATGTTCACCAGGAACTTTTGGACTTAAATTTTCTCCAGCAACGACCATTCGCCGGCACTCATGTTCATCGACTACCACACACAGCTCTAGCGGTATACGGCAACCTAACAACGTTACGACATGACAGTCATCCGTGAGTGAGTATCACACGCATTAGCATACATATTCATGGCGATATGTGCACATCGTAATGGACTGGATTTTCGTACGGGGTTATGTTTGTAAACATATAATATATATATATATATATACATATGTGTGCGTGTGTGTGGTTAAACAAGCTGATCCAATCCTGACGTTATATCCCAAGCGACGAAGCAAACGCGCTGCACACATCGTTCGCACTATCGGTCGTGTGTGCAGCCCCATAAGGCGTCTTCCAACCACTGATGCTCTTCGATTCAACTCATACGTATAACGAATGTTAATCGAATAGAAGGACGTATCTCATCCGATGTAACGTCAGCGGTATTACGAGTTTTGCCATTTTGTACGCTATAGGTATCCACATGCATGTATACGAATGCGAAACAGTGAGTGCAACCGAATTCTTAATGCCGCGAAGATCCAGTCGCCCATTACGTCGGAATTATGCATTCGCATTGATAAGATCCATTTCCTCGTGGAAGTGGAACAGAACGCAGCGACGCAAGGCTAAAGTTCGAGAGAAATTGCAACCAACCATATATACTCATACATACAAATGAACAATCGTCTGCAAGCTTGAATCCGTTCACGTTTCTCATCGCGTCATTCGCATTTCGCCTGTGAACGTGAATTTCACAATGCATAACAAGACATCATAATTCTGGCGTGTAAGCTACGAAAATATGCAAGCTGTTGCATTATAGCTGAGGCCAAAATGGACAGGTATGCCATTGGTGGGGAAAAAAAAGTCTTCTCGCTTTTGGGTTTCGGGGCCATTTTGACGAGCGAACGTAAAAGATTTTGAGCCACAGGGTGGCTCAAAATCTTTTACAGAAAATTCAATTACATTGTTCGGATATTCTTATTGTCAGTACCATCACGATTTACCATTTTTACACGTGTATTTTGATGAAAAATCATTTCAAGCAATCCCGCGTGTACGAATAATGCTATCGCCATGGACCCATTGCAATAGTTTTCCGTTCTTCCTCCGAAGGAGAGAGCTTGACACTTGCATCGGGAAAACGCAGAGTAGCTTGAATAGAATACACCGTGAATCAGAGATGTATGATGATTTTAGCGCTTTTACGGGCTGTTGCAGTCGTGAGGAGTAAATCCGCTGCTGGCAACCTCCGCCTCCCACCCTCTCTCTCTCTCTCTCTCCCTCTCCCTCTCTGCAAATCAGATTTATCAAACACCTTCAGATATTCCACCCTTCCTGACCTGCACGCAGTCCATTTATAGCCACAGTCATCGTCCAGCTGTGTTCTCTGAATTCTCGTCCCAGGCTATCCAGCAGTTGTGAATTGAAAAGAGGGTGGAAGCGAGAGAGCAAGGCGAGATGGTGACAGGGAGGCGAGTGCTCCCTCGGAGAAGTGAACTCGGAGCTTCGATGAGGCGGCTCGAAAGCACCTCGACATAGGTATCTATAAACCTCCACTACAACTTCGTACACAATGTACGTTTGACCCACTTTCCGCATGCGGTTTAACGCAGTGTTGGCCCCAGCCGGGAGAGCGTTTTCGAACAACGAAACTATATCCGTACTTGAATATAGGAGAAAAAGTGATTTTGAAGATATATCACTTCGAAGACCGTCGTCAAGACGGCCGAATAGGGTAAAGCTGGTCAGTCAATGGACGAATAACGGCACTGTAGAATTCAGATGGACTGTGAAATTAAAATATTATCGGAACAAACGTTTTTCATTGCTATAGTAAACAGAAGATATAATTCTGATGGTAGCAAAAAATATTTAAGGCCTTAGGCCACTCAAGAGGCCAAAATAAAACGGGCATATTTTGTGATTTTTTTTTAGCGAAACCATAAAATAAATTGGAATTATAAAATAGGGGTTTTATTATACATGTAATTGACTAGCCAAAATTATTTTTTCACAGCGATACATGTCAAAATGGCAACTGTGCAGCATTTTTCCGATGACGTCTTTATTTCTGGAAGGTCAACGGCCCGACCAACAGCTCCTATAATTTTTGAGTTATGATGAGACACTAAAGTTTTTTCGATTATATATAAGAATAGCTATAGAAGTACGTGGGATTTTTTTGATATATTGTTTTTTGTCAAAATGGCGTATTTCTAAAAGAAAATTGTTTATAAAAAAGGAACTATGCAATATAATTTAAAAAATCCTACGTAGTGCCTCAGAAAATGTAATTCTAAATATAAAGTTAAAATTTCAAGTGAACCGGTTGAAATTTATTTGAGTTATGAGTCCAGCCGACTTGAAAAATGTAGTTTTGAGATAAACGCGTTCAAAGTTAGTAGAAAGTCACAACATGAATCAAGAGGGGTGGCGCTAGAATTCGAAAATCGAGTACTTAGCGATTTTTCACACCCATAATCTTTTGGAATATAAACAGGTACTAAGGTACATTTTCCAAAAATCGATTTTTGAAAAATCCTAGAGCGGCCTAAGGCCTTAAAGCAACAAATAATATTGGAGAAATTGATAAGTAGCGAAATGACTAAATTGCTAGTAAATGGACGAAATTACCAGTGAATGGACAGTCAATTATCAGTAAATGGACGTGTAATGTGGATCAAAGCTGTAAAGGATAACGATTTATTATTTACTAGCCGGAGCTACCCTCGCTTCGCTCGGACAAAGCCAGTCAGCTCCTATCAAGTGTGAATTTCGAAAATGAACCTTCAAATACAGATATTATAAGGCTAAATTAAATAATCATGTTCTCAATACGGTTATATTGAGGTCGAAGGTACAGAACCTTCTGGAACATTCTAGAACATTCTGGGAACATTCTAGAACATTCTAGAGCATTCTCAAACATTGTGGAACTTTCTAGAACATTCCCGAGCCTTCTAGAACATTATAGAACATTCTGGGAACATTCTGAGAACATTCTGGAACCTTCTGGAACATTCTGGTCAATCTCAGCCACTTCGGCACTCGACTCCCAGCTACATCACTGACTTCCTATGAGAAGTCCATTGGTGCGATGCCTTATTTTGACACCCATATCTCCGAACTTAACCCCTGCAGTTCCAAACCGAAACCTTCTTCGTGGATGAGTGATGAAGGGTTACTATACTTCTATACCAAATAATTTCGATTTGACGGCATATGTCCAGTCTTCAATATGAAGCATTTTATTTACACGTCTTATATAATAATTGCAACGTTATGGGCGATCAACGGAAAATACAACCGTACCCGTTCTACCCTACACATTGAACTTTCGTTTTAACCTGGCACACCTGTGATACTCCTTTCAAATCTCGTAATTCTGTTGATCGTTCCAGATAAACCGATTCTGCGCAGCTTACTCAATGTCATTTGCTCTCTCTCTCTCTCTCCCTCTCTCTCCCTCTGGCAGCTATCTCATCTTCATCGTCACCGCCTTCGTTCCCAATATCATACCAGGCTTCCTGTATAGAATACATGTCCGATACACACATAACGCATGCACGCCACGCTTAATTACAAGCCCGGATGTAGAAGCAAGGTTCGGCGCTTGGGTCGAGGAGACGCTGGAGGTGGTTAATGCATGCATGGATGCATAACTACCCTGACGTGTACGATGGTATTTGCGAACATGCATGTTTGTCCGTGTGTGACGTGCTCGAGCGAATTTTGCTAATAGGTAGCAATAAGCCGCCGAATGGATATTCTCTGCGTCGTTAACGTATATATACGGCGTCGAGAAAGTAGCCCGTAGCACGGAAAATGATTCAGCCACTGTTCAGCGCACACAATAAAATGGAAAGTGTCAGCAGTTGGAATTCGCAATTGTCTACGTGCTATAACGAGCCCTGATTAACTTCGCAATTCGTGGCTTCGATTGTTCCAGCAATATTCATAAATCTTTATTCTCACCGAAGGTATATTATTTTTTAACGTTTATAATCCACTAGTTTTTGCCTGCGGCTTCGTCATCGTGGACTTTAGGATTTGATCAAGAGAGGAGAGAAGAAAGGTAAGAAATAAAGGAAGAAGGTAGAGTGTCATATTTATCAGGTATGGTGGCAGATTGACTGACGTAATTAATTAAATACACTGCAAGCTCTCGAAACGGCAACCTCCATACATGAAATCAGCCCCCAATAGGTGCTGAATATCGGTGGAAGAAGTGCCAGATCCTAGCGTCAGGATCGGAGCAAACCCGAGGCAAAATTTTCGAGCCGCGTTCAACCCGCAACATAAAGGTCTCCTTCCTCGAGCAGAGATCGGCGATAGCGGATTATCGGCTATCTGAACAAGAGTGCAATGTTTGAAATACCAACACGTTAGGGCCTCCGAAGAACTTCCCGAATAGCGGAAACTGGACATTGTCATTCAAAGGAGGCCCAATGCAGAGCGCAACTGAACCTGCGAAACCTCAGATAGGCCTACTTCGAGCGCTCCCGCAGAACTTACCAGCCCCCCGTTTCAGCCTACTGTAGGCGCACTGTAGACCCTCCGGACCCTCCATTCAGCGAAAACGTATTTATTTCGTCATCGAACGGGTTACCGATCAGGCCACAATGAAGTGTTGATGGAGGAGAGATCGAATTTGGGCTCAAAGCAAGTAAGGTGAGCCCGAGGCAACGGACTTGAGATCGAAAGTAGGTTAAGAAGGCCTGTGTTCTTTACGTTTCACTGAAACTGGTGGCCGAAAGATAGTTAGGGAGGACTAACAGAGGCTAAACAGGACCACATGGAGGCATGTTGACTTGGGATGCTGGACAATAAGAGTGGGATTGGAGGGTTACTGATATCCACTACGTCGGCTGCGCAGAGTAGGCTTGAGTGGATGCTGCGGAACCTCTATGTTTGCAAGTGTGATGCGCAGCCGATCTCACGACTGTGTCGATTAAAGAGGTTGCAGTATAATACTATAAAGGTGCCAACCTTCAACTAAAGTATCATGCAATGTCATTGTTGTCTACAGAACTATATGGCTTTGCAATATAGTTCTGTAGACAACATTGTCTGATTTATAATCTTCGGCAAGCACATTCACGTTTCGGGGACTCGATACTCTCGAACAGCCCACATATAATTGATCATGCGCAACGCTGATCCTTTTTCAGTGCACCTCCCACCTCTGCTCTAAAAATCTTCAAAGATTCCATCAATCGCTCACTCAGCATCCGCTTACTCAAACATATCGGGACCAAAATGATTCTTCGCAAATCCATCGCAATAATCTTGGTAAGACGCATACGAATGTGACAAGCTACTAGTCCAAATCGGCAATCAACAAAATTCTTCATCCCAACATTAGTAGAAGACCCATCCAGGTGACAGTTAACTCGAAGTACAACCACGACGAAGGTTTCCAATTCCACAAATGATAATGATTTTTCTACGCTACCAAATATATACGCCACGGATGTCAGATCGATCGTACCAAGACTGCTGGGTCACTTGTAAGTTCGGTTATCATCGCTCCTCGTTATTATCTATCAACGGTTATTTCCCCAGAGATCGAAGAGGCCCAAAAGAGTATGAGAATAACGGAAGGAGTCGAGGCCACGGCTGATGGTGTTTGAAATCGCAAGATCATTTCACACCGATGGCAATGTTGATCACTCGGAAGCAGAATGGCGGGAACCGCATTATTTTACAACTTTTGGATTCTGTACGTTACACCTTTTTGTACGTCAACCCTTGTTACGTATATATCTATATAGATGTAATATGCGAGAAAGAGGTCTCGATCGAGGGGAATCAAAATGCATGGCTTCTATTTTCCAGCCGTTCCCTCGGGGATAGATCGAGGATTGGAAAGCGAGCTCGACGCGCTAACGTGAAGGCAATCGCTTTCGAATTCTACATATTCATATACATATATATATATATATATGTGTGTGCGATTGCTTTTGTATACATATATATTCATACATAAATATATTAATGTGTACATACATTGTACAGATAGTGTTAATATTATTATCGCTGAAACTTGTGAAACTTGCGAAACGAAGTCTGACAGGGTAATTTTAACCCTCCCCTCTCTCTAACTCCGACAAACACCATCGTGTGTCTTTCTCACCTGCAGTATCGCGACCTATCTCGTCTTCATCAATTGGATTTGCGTAATTCGATTACGTAAGGAGACACTACGGAATACCCACAAATACTCTTCGTTCAAGATATTTTCTTTCTCTCTCTCTCTCTCTCTCTCTCTCTCTCTCTCTCTCTCTCTTTTTCTTTCTGTACTGTCACATAATACTTGAAAAATATTTTTCTTAATCGCAAAATATAAGTGATAGAGACAATGCACCCGGACACTGGCAGCGTTTCACTCGATGCTGTCACATTTTTTTAAATCTCGAATATACTCATGAGGAGCGTATCAGGGTGTTTCGAATTTGCAATAAAAATTTCACTAACAACCATCACTCACCCTTGGTGCTTTGTGCTGGCCGACGACCTCGACGCACGCGAATCCTCCGCACTGGAAAAGAAAAATAAAATATTTAACGATGAGCTAGTTGACAGTGACAGTGCGATATGTATTTCTGGATGGAAATGATGTAAGGTATTACTGGATGGATATTTAAAAAACGCCGAAGTTCTTGAAAATTTGAGGAATGATAGTTCTTGATGGAATAATGATACGTTAATTATTTTATAATTTTTCACTGAATAATTTAGTATTTATAAACATATGAATTTAACACAGTCGCTTATGGGAAAACAGCTTCTGCAGACGTTAATCGTTGCAAAACGAATGAAACTAAATCTTCGTAAATTGTGGAAATGTTATATCATCAAGTTTTAGGATCAAGCGATTGTTTATGCTAAGTTTCAAATAAATCGACTGAGTACTAGTCTAGAAATTAAGGCCTTAGACTACTCTAGGATTTTCCAAAAATCTATTTTTTTTAAATTAAAAATGTACCTTAGTACCTATCAAAATACTCGATTTTCGAATTCTATCGCAACCCCTCTTGATTCATGTCGTTACTTTTTACTAACTTTAAACGCGTTTATCTCAAAACTACATTTTTCAAGTCGTTCGGATTAATATCTCAAACAAATTTCAACCGATTCACTTGAAATTTTAACTGTATATTTAGAATTACATTTTCTGAGGCACTGCGTAGGATTTTTTAAATTATATTGAATAGTTCCTTTTTCATAAACAATTTTCTGGCGATTTGCTCATGGCATTTTATACTTTTTGTTTTAGAAATGCGCCATTTTGACAAAAAACAATATATCAAAAAAATCCTACGTACTTCTGTAGCTATTCTTATATATAATCGAAAAAACTTTAGTGTCTCATCATAACTCAAAAATTATAGGAGCTGTTGATCCGGCCGTTGACCTTCCAGAAATAAAGACGTCATCGGAAAAATGCTGCACAGACGCTATTTTGACATGTATCGCTGTGAAAAAATAATTTTGCATAGTCAATTACGTGTATAATAAAACCTCTATTTTACAATTCCGATTTATTTTATGGTTTCGCTGAAAAAAAAATCACAAAATATGCCCTCTTTGGCCTCTAAAGTGGCCTAAAGCCTTAATTAAAGCAGTGAGGAGTATCGCCTTTTCTAACGATGAATTAATAGCAATCATTGCAAAACTCAATATATATTCTTTTTGGGTAATTATTGATAATCATAAGATGATCTGAAGGTATTGATTAAATTCAAAAATTGAGAAATTTTCGTTGTCGGACAATTGAAACAGATGTACAGTCACTGACAAAACCTCGGTCAAGTACACGCCAATATCGTCGAATTTGACTTGAATTATTATTAAAAGTGGATAATTAACATTTCTAAGTGTTAATTTATTATTAAATTAGCTATTTGTGAAGCTAAACATGTACGACACAATCTAGACTTGTAAATCCACGATTCGCCCATTTTGGACTAACTTTTGGCCCGACGGTCCATCCAGTAATACCTTAAAAAACGACACCAGTTTTAGTAACAAGGAACATCAGCTTGGCGTCTGTTTTTTATTTTGTTGCTGGACATGAAAGTGAGTTCGCTGATGGGTGGAGGGAAGAGCTTAGAAATTGAAAAAAGAAAAGGAAGAAGTGTGTAATAAAAAGGAAAGGGATGCCCTGAGGAAAACACCCAAACGGCATACGAACGTTAACGTTATTTCTGAATATTCGTTACATCTCGAATCCAAGCACATCTACAGTTTCGATTCGAGTATCGATAGAAAAGCACTATACACTCGTATTGCATCGATAATTAAGAAGTTTCACGAACGGAGAATCATTAGCAATATTACTCTCACAATGCAAGTCCTACTTTTCTGAGTACTGAAAAAAAAAGTCTACGTCGTAATAAATATATTTACGGAATCGCATTCATCGCGTGATAAATGAGTGAACGTGTACGAGAAGCCGCAAAAAACGGTTTCGAGTATACTCGTTAAAACGGCAACGTGATCAGCTCTCGAGGGGACGTCGAGCGAGGTTATCCGGATGAAGAAGATGCAAGGGATGAGGATAAAAAGCAGGAACGTCGACCTCTCTTGGGCATTCGTGACTCCGTAGTCTCGAGGGCTTCGAGTTTCATAAAAAAAACCACCGGAGATGAAGAGAGAGAGAGAGAGAGAGAGAGAGAGAGAGAGAGAGAGAGAGAGAGAGCGACTGTTGAGGGCAAATATGTCTAGGAGGGAAAAAAATGGTCCTTAGAGGAGCGGAGATCCAAACAGGAGAAGCTTCGAAGGAGAGAAAGCATGTCGAAGCTTTGGGGAAACGTTCGAAGTGGTGTTCTCAAAAGACCCCCGTGCAGAAATTTCTTAGGGATACCTAAGTTCCGATTGGATCCCAATCGGGATATGATAAAGATTCCCTAGAAGGGCTATCCTCATCGAAATCCAGATGGCACCCACTACGTAGCACAAGCCTTCAATTCGGGGCCTTCAATGGATTATTTGTGGATTTCATAGTAGGGTTTTCCGTAAAAGAGCCGGGCAGGGCCCCTACTAGGGAATGGTAAGGGTAGATAGATTGACTAAAACTATGGTCTAGGTACAGAGACCAAGTAAAGGCCTTCAAGGGGTGTAGTTGTAGATTCCCTAGTAGCAATTTCCCCAATACTACTAGACTTCGCTATTATAGGTCAGGTCATATAATTTCCGGCTAGGTCCCAATTGACCAACCATGATCCTAGTCCGGATCGGACTGTATCCATGACAAAATTTCTGCACGGTACCTCGAGCCCCCATTCGAAATGTATATACGGACCGGGACCAAAGATCATCACGCCCTAAACTGAAACGACGTATCAAGAAATGAAAAAACTCGGTCTGTTTCGTGAAAGGGCCCGTTCAGGTGAATCAGACGAGGCAAGCCTGGCCACGACCCGACACAAAGTAGGCAATGGTTGGGAAAGTTTCTTTCATATTTCTGCACTGAAACAATCAGACATTGGAGCTACCGTCTTCCAAAGCGTTTCGCGCCATACGAATCAAAGCGCGCATGATTCTGTCAATTCGATTTCCGTTTGATCACCCAGTTTACGTCGCCCGTTCTCATACCACTGAACTTTCCAATCCAAGCCACCCTCGTTATAACGAACAAGGCGATGAAACCCTGGGAATGAAAATCGTTGAGACCGGTATAACGCGCAAACCGGTGTTTACGAACGATTGTTAATTCGGTATAACGGCGAGTCGCGTTTTATGCGACGTTGCAGAGGTATAAGTGCGCGAGAAACGGCTCTGGGTTGGCAAAGTGTGTACGGCTCTGGGGCGAGACGCTTTCCTCGTTCGGAGAACCATCAAATAAATCAATGCCACCGTATGGTTGGCCAACAACCAGAAAGACCGAGGGAAGGAACCAAAGCCCAACCAGTTCGAACTATACGGTATTCCGCATTGGGAATGCTTTCATTGTACTTTCATTGTCGCATTTTTTTGAGCGAAAAAGTGTCTTTTTTGCGTTTTCACCTCTTTATGATTTTTTTTTGAACATGTCGCCATTTTATTTCTTGTAAATAAATTTTTCGTACATCATCTAGAAAGTTCACAGCATGTTCCGTAATTTTTTGAACGACTTCGGACGGATAGTTTTATCACAATGCTTTTTTTGAAAACTGACTGGGTAGAATCGACTCAAGTGTGAACACCGCGATTGAATTTGGATGTGTGACCACGAAGGATTAAAAAAAAAGAAGTATCGCCACAACAATGAGTTTGTTTAGTGAATATGAGCAATTGTTTGTAAAAAGATTGATCGTGAAACTTTTTCATCCCTCTTTTTCATCCCTCGTCCGAAAAATGGCCGAGCGATGAATTCATATTGGGGAAACGATGGTCATTTCCGGAGGTGTGATAAAATGGTACTTTTTTCTTTTCTTTAGCATTATTACGTTGGGGGATAGTATTCTCAACAAAACGTCCAGTGACGCGAAGAACGTTGACAACAAGGGGTGGAAAACCTTGCTGTTAGTGAAATACGTTCCTGACTCTTTTTCCCTCTCTCTTTTCTGTTTTTTTTTCTTTCTATCTCTCATTCATCTCGCAGAAAACGCAAACAGCAAAGAGGTTAGAAAACGCGGAAAAGACGTGAGGTAGGGTGCGAAAACGACCAAAGAGAAAATACGTGAAGAAAAAAAGAAAAAAGATAAAGACATACGAAGAATGTCCAGTTGGTCGAGGGGTTGAAGAAAGGCACAGCGTCGTAATCCTTGAGAACGAAACTATACGAGAAACGTTGAAGAAGCTTCTGCCAGTCCAGTGGATATACAGAGGAAAAGCTCGGAAATGCGGAAAGAGAGAACAGGAACTTGAAGAGGAAAGAAAGATTGAGAAAGGAGCTTTTCCTTTCCGGTAATGGCGTCGTAACTCCTCCCAAAGCGTCCTCGAAGGGGATATAGCTTCGCGGATTGTCTCACCGCGTACTGTATATCTTCAGTTGGTACGTACAAATATAGATTTGTATATATTATTTTTTTTTTTTCTCTTCGACTTACGATGTATCGACCATTCTATACCAAACCGGCCACTTTTCGTCTTTCAATTCACGCAGTTAAGAATTTTTGGGACAAGTGACGAAATGTTACCATTTGATTTAAATTTATACAGTAAATTCGTTTTCATGTAGGGTAGACTGGGTACGGTTCACGTCAACACTGCAAATATTCACGAAAGTATAAGTAGTGCGGAGAGGGCATATTTTGTGATTTTTTTTCAGCGAAACCATAAAATAAATCGGAATTACAAAATAGGAGTTTTATTACACACGTAATTGACTATAGAAAATTATTTTTTTCACAGCGATACATGTCAAAATGACGAATGTGCAGCATTTTTTCCGATGACGTCTTTATTTCTGGCAGGTCAACGGCCGGACCAACAGCTCCTATAATTTTTTAGTTATGATGAGACACTAAAGTTTTTTCGATTATATATAAGAATAGCTATAGAAGTACGTAGGATTTTTTTGATATATTGTTTTTTTTTTTGTCAAAATGGCGCATTTCTAAAACAAAAAGTATAAAATGCCATGAGAAAATCGTCAGAAAATTGTTTATAAAAAAGGAACTATGCAATATAATTTTTAAAAAGTCCTACGTAGTGCCTCAAAAAATCTAATTCCAAATATACCGTTAAAATTTCAAGTGAATCGGTTGAAATTTGTTTGAGTTATGAGTCCAGCCGACTTGAAAAATGTAGTTTTGAGATAAACGCGTTCAAAGTTAGTAGAAAGTCACGACATGAATCAAGAGGGGTTGCGCTAGAGTTCGAAAATCGAGTACTTAGAGATTTTTCCCACCCATCATCTTTTGGAATATAATTTTACAGGTACTAAGGTACATTTTCCAAAAATCGATTTTTGGAAAATCCTAGAGTGGCCTAAGGCCTTAAAGCAACAAATAATATTGGAGAAATTGATAAGTAGCGAAATGACTAAATTGCTAGTAAATGGACGAAATTACCAGTGAATGGACAGTCAATTATCAGTAAATGGACGTGTAATGTGGATCAACGCTGTAAAGGATAACGATTTAGTATTTACTAGCCGGAGCTACGCTCGCTTCGCTCGGACAAAGCCAGTCAGTTCCTATCAAGGGTGAATTAAAAAAATGAACCTTCAAATACAGATATTATAAGGCTAAACTAAATCATCACATTTTCAATAAGGTCGTATTGAGGTCGAAAGTACAGAACCTTCTGGAACATTCTAGAACATTCTGGGAACATTCTAGAACATTCTAGAGCATTCTCAAACATTGTGGAACATTCTAGAACATTTCCGAGTCTTCTCGAACATCATAGAACATTCTGGGAACATTCTGAGAACATTCTGGAACCTTCTGGAACATTCTGGTCAATCTCAGCCACTTCGGCACTCGACTCCCAGCTACATCACTGACTTCCTATGAGAAGTCCATTGGTGCGATGCCTTATTTTGACACCCATATCTCCGAACTTAACCCCTGCAGTTCCAAACCGAAACCTTTTTCGTGGATGAGTGATGAAGGGTTACTATACTTCTATACCAAATAATTTCGATTTGACAGCATATGTCCAGTCTTCTATATAAAGCATTTTATTTACACGTCTTATATAATAATTGCAACGTTATGGGCGATCAACGGATAACTGTTACAACTGTACCACTACCATGTTTTGTCAAACTTAAAAAAATATTATCATATTCGATAGAGACCGCTCAGTAAGCGTACCAAATTTCAACATTCCATATTTAATATTTTTCGCATTAAAAATTGGTGAAAAAACGAACATTTTTTGGCACAAAAAAGTAGAGAAAAAATATTTACTGCCTTTAAAAAAAAATTAAAAGAAAATTAAATAGTCTCCGTATCGAATCTCTCGATCTTATTGCACTTCTTTCTGAATAAATTTGATCTTCATATTTTAAAGACTTTCATTAATATCGCGACATACGTCTCAATAGACGATTAATCTATCAAATGTTTGACAGTCTGGTGAAACATTAGGTGAGAATTTATTATCGACTAAAAAAAAAAAAGTATCTGAAATTTAATAAACGTTCTCGTAGTGCAACGGATTGATCAGTGGCACGATTTTCATCGTGAGCAAGCCCGTATATCCGTGCATATTGAAATAGTACATCGACAGCGGATAACTCTAGGCAATGTATCTACCCATTTATAAGGAATATACCCAAGTATAGTCAAGTGTTTTAACCCGTGAGCTCTCGTTAAATTTTCGACAAAGGAATAATAATGAAACTTAAAATGCAGACAATAGGGAATAGCGGCGAGATTGAATAAATGGAAGGGGGTCTAAAGAGCGATGAGAAATAATGAGATGAAGTTTTGAGAGTCGTTGAAGTTTCTCCATTCCTTTGCCTCTCTCTCTCTCTCTCTCTCTCTTTTTCTTTCTCATTCACTATTTCTCTTTCACGTTCTTTTCCATGTATATTTTTGCCAGACAGGAAAAAAGGAAGGCAGGCTTGACCTGTTTTTCTTATTATATGAAATTCATTCTGTGGACACAGGAATGATAATAGAAAAATTTGCTTTCGTTTGCCAGGGCACTTGCCCGAAATCGGCAAGCTTGGAGACCGAGGTTTTTTTTTTACTATTTATTATAAACAAGTATAAATTTGATATCAGAGTTGTCATATATAGCTTTCTATATATGGCATATATATATATATATCACCAACAAAAAAAAAACCCTTTTTAACATACGAGATATTTTAACTGCCTACGCTCACCGCTGAATGGCAGTTTTACGCACGGAATAGTGTGAACATTTTTTTTTGCGTTTTGAAAAACTGTCAAATCACTCAGTACATTATGACAAAATCGTCATCAGTGTCATAATGTTTAATGTTAAAAAGTGTTTCTTCTATTGTAAATTTTATAGAAACGGTGTAGACGATCGATTTAAAATTTGGAGGGTACATTCAGTATATGACGGAGAATAATACTGTATAAATTTGAACCTAATGGTATCATTTCGTTGAGTGTCCCGAAACTCCTTGAAGGCGAAATTTCGGGTACTTCAAGGGGCCAGTCCACTTTAAAAATTTCAAAAAATCGATTTTTTTTTACTGTTTTCGAAAGTACATACATTCAGAAATATTGTGTCAATATTGTGTCAATATTGCCGATTGAGTTTAGGTAAGAGTTTTTCATAGTATAAACTTCAAACGCGTTTATCTCGAAACAACGTTTACAAAATCTAGCTCCATCGTATCTCTAAAACTAATAAACCGATTCTCGTGAAATTTGAACCACATATCGTAAGCATGATTCGCAACAAGATGACCCTCGATGGTTCTAAAATTTTGATTTTTACTCCTTTTTTTTGCGAAAAACTGCGAAAAAACGCGTTTTTTTTACTTTTTTCGTTTTTCATCTGCCATTTTTTTATTTTTTGATAAAACTTTATATCCGAGGGTCATTTTGTAGCTGGTATCATACTGAATCTAATGAACTTTGATTTTTTTGTTTCAGACAAGCCGTTGCCGAGTTGTGATGGAGCTACCTAGCCCACCTATTTTTGAGGCGTTACGTTAGACTATAGATTTTGTACTTAAAAATGAATAAAAATGAATTACAATTTTTTTTTAAATGTATTTCAAGACTTTATTTATCAAGCCCAACAACTTTTATATTGATATCTTTTATAAAATCCTCAAAAAAAAAATCGCGAAAATAGCCTTTTTTTCGTGGCTCCAAAGTGGACTGGCCCCTTGAAAAGAAAACGAAAAAAAATCATATCTCAATTACCGTGACACTTAGGACGTAGGGTCTAAGGATGAAGAAAACTAGTAAAGGACCCCCTCCCCCAAGTGCTCAAAAAATTGTGTCAGTCCATGCGCCAAACACCCTGTATACAGAAGTAGATAGCGTTAAAAAAGTTCTCCGTTACTTTTTTTTTTCGCTTGCAAGCCTCGAAATTAAACAATTGCCGAGAGAGCATCGTGTTCTCTTTTTTCCCGTCTTCCCAGTAGACGTTTTTTTTTTCCTCGCTCATTGATTTTGTTTTTTCTCCTTCATCCTTCCCATATACTCAGCAAATTGCCATCATCGACCGCGTGGTTTATTTTATCGTACGCGTACGGCATACGAGCGTGCACGAAATTCATGAGACTTTCGCGGCCGCGCGTACACAACATCCTCGTCATCGTTGTTTCTATCCTGTGGCCTCGAATATTCCACGTGCCGACCGCGTAAAACGATGCGACTATCGATCCGGCCAAAGCGCAAAATACATAGACGTGAGCATCGTGTCGCGCACAGAGAGAGTCGTTCATGAACTGCGTACGTGGTAAGTTGCGTGTCTGCACACAAGTCTTTTTAACCCCCGAGTTATATTGGCGCTGCGTTCTCTTTCTTTCGCATAGATTTCAATTGAAGATCCTTAAAATGTGGTATCGTCACGATTCACCGCTCGAGTCCAAATTTATAGCCTCCTCTGAACACTCGCAAGTTTTACTTTTGTAATGGACAAGCCATCAGCCTCCGTATGAACCTACCAAACCCCATTTGACAGGTTCCAGTGCCATGAAGATGCCTCCATTTGGTCCAGTGTAGCCTCTGATAGTCCTTCCTAACCTTCTTTCGACCCTCCAAATTCAGCGAAACGTGCAGAAACACGGGCCTCCTTAAGGCGAAGTAGAAGGTGTACCACGTGACATATGAGTGCGAGAGAGATAGCTACACGGAGAGAATTGAATGTTAAAAATTACCGTGCAGTAACGGTAACCAGATGACAAGCCTGAAACTTCGCTTATTATTACTGAGTAAAACACAGATTTTCACGAAAATAAAATAAAATTTCTTCTTCAGATAGAACATTTTACCAGATTTTCTAGTCAATTTTCATGTGTAACAAAATACGCAAAACTTAAATTTAAAAAAATATATAATATCAGCGAAATTTTACGGTGCATTTTATTATTTTATGCCTTTGAAAAGTGTCTATAAAAAAGTATCGTCTTTATAACAGTTATTTTAAGATTTATTATAAAATTTAATGAGTGTTATAGGAAAATGTATTGTGCTCTCGGTAAAAATTATCGTGCGCGCTACCCTTCTTGTATAGTAAAATTTTTAGCTACGTATTTGAAATTTTCTGTAAGGTGAGTTAAAAAAAAAACTTGTCGCATACGAATTATTATGCTTTTCTCACTTGTCACCACATTGAAATATATCACGGTAATTTTTACCGTGAAATTCACGACAAAAATTAATTTTTTATTCTCTCCGTGTAAAATTTTCGAACCGAGATTTCTCAAAGATGAATAATTATTTGGGCAAAAGAAAATCGTCAAGCTCTGTGTCAGGATATTCTCCAGAGCCTGATGCTTTGTTTTTCCTCAAAAACTTTAACCATTTATGAGAAAACGGGGTTGGAACGTTTGTGAGGTTATGTTGATCTTGTACATGCCCTTAAGGGATAACACCACTCCAGGATTTTGGAAAAATCGTTTTTTTATTGGCTTAAAAATACTTTGGGGTCATAAAAACCATATGTAATTGGTCCTGCAGCGAATTTTTTTTTTTTAAGATTCAATTATCGATTTTCAACTTTAAACTCGTACAATACATCGTACGAATTTAACAACTTTAAACGCGTTTTTGCTCGAAACCACTTTTTTCAAACTGGGAGGACGAATTCGTCCTCCCAGTCAAAACTCGAACACCTTTGCATGGATCGATTTGAAATTTTAATAGTAGCTTCACAATTACATTCTCTATGGGAGTACGTAGCCGTTTTTTTTTATTAAATGTAAACCTTTTTTTTATAAACAATTTACTGCTTATTTTTTGGTAAAAAAATCGATTTATTTCTTCCAAAGTGGGCCATTTTTTGAAAATTTGATAAAAAAAAATCCCTACGTAGTCCCATAGCTAATAATATGTAGATTATCATTTTTTTTGGTTTTTGTTCCAGGTCTTATACTTTACGAGAAAACCGTCCTCCCGTGAAGCTATTTGTAAAAAAAACACGTTTTTCAAGATGGGCTCTGTCGCCGCCATTTTGTATGAAAATGATAATTAAATTTTTTATTTTATACTTTAATATGTGTTAAATAAACCCTCTGAAAGAAATTCTATTCCTTTTCTCATACTCCCAAAATAAATTGTCAAAGTTAGGCCTTATTTTCTGCCGCTGGAGTGGTCTTATCCCTTCCTGCTTTCGATGTCAAATCTGTTGCATCAAGCCCACCTAACTTGCTTTGAGCCCAAATTCGACATCTCCTCCATCAACACTCCATTGTGGCCTGATCGGTAATCCGTTCGATGACGAAGTAAATACGTTTTCGCAGGATGGAGGGTCCGGAGGGTCTACAGTGCGCCTACAGTAGGCTGAATGGAGGCTGCGGAGGTTCTACGTTACGCCTACAGTAGGCCGAAACGGGGGGCCAGTAGGTTCTGCGGAAGCGCTCGAAGTAGGCCCACCTGGGGTTACGCACTTTCACTTTTTTATTTCCACATTCCCGTCATATTTTCTCGTACAATTCCAATAATCTTGAGAACACATCGATCACCAAAATTAAAGAAAAACTAGGAAGACATAGAGCTATAGATTTTATATTATTCACAATGACGTATACGTATAGCTGAGTTTCCGGGTCATAAATATTCCAAAGAGTTACCTCCTGATATCGTTGCAGTCTTTAACATCTTTACTCTTCGCGTCTTGGGTCGACGTCACAATATATGTGTGTTTGGGTTTGTTTGTTATATGTGTATATATATATATATATATATATATATACTGCTAAATAACTCACACAATGCGACAAAAAAACATGCGCAAGTTACGTCCTTTTGATTCTCACATCTTGATATGGGTACTGTGAAAAGTTTTCCGACGCTAGTTCGTTCCATTTCTGCCCTCATTCTTCCGCATTTTCTATCTTTCCATCTTTATTTCACCAACAACGGTACCGGCCCTCTTGTTTCCGGGCTCGGACTTTGGAGACTTCGGGACTTTTCGAGGCGATGCAGCGAAACGAGAAGTTTATTTATGTATATATATATATAAATTTAAAGTCGTTTTCGCAAAATATGTTAACGCGTATGAATTATTCATGATGAAAAATAATTCATAAGCGCTTGAGAACCGGACGCTGACACGAAACGATGAAGAACGAACCTAAGAGACACCGTAAGACTATCATCCTTATCTCGCTTCGTTCGATTTGTCCAAGTATTGCAAGAGAAACGTGGGGCGATTGAATATTTTGCAACACGAGGTGTGTAAATTAAGTAATGAGACTGATTTTTTTCAATTTTTTTTTATTCGAATAGAATTACAATTAAATATTGTCTCCCTCGAAATAACTTCCTTGGGAAGCCACACAGCGCTGGAGACGGTTCTTCCAATTCTCATAGTATTGAAAGAACCGCTGGAACTGGGATACTGGAAAAGCCTTCAGTTGATCGATTAAAACCGTTTGAATGTTTTCGAGTGTCCCAAAATGACGTACCTTGAGATGATTTTTCAAGCTCGGAAAGAGGAAAAAGTCACTAGGAACTCAAGTCAGATGAATAAGGAGGCTGACGAGCCACAGGAATGTTTTTACTGGCCAAACAACTCGTTTATTGAAATTGCTGTGTGACAGCAATTTTTCTCATCCCCAATTCATTGGTCAAAAACTGATGGACGCTGGTGTGAGTCAAATTCAACTCTTCCCCGATCATTCTGACTGTCAACCAAGAAAGATAAATAAAGATTAGATTCAAATTAAACAAATAAAGATTAGATTCTAATTAAATAAATAAAGATAAAACACGATATATGGCACGAATACGAAGCGAGGTTCATGACATAAAAGAGCGATGAAAAAAAGTTAAATTATTTTTCTTTTTTTCTGACTAACAAGGCTGTTATTTGGAAAAAAAAGAATGGTATCGTCGTGCCTTTTATTAACAGGCGCGACTATTTATGTATACGAAGACTAACCATTTTCCTCAACTGCAGAATGTTACAACAGTCTTCTAATGAAAACAAAGCTATGAGATTTTTTGAGAGATTGAATCGTATACCATTTTTTCCGTCTGTCTCTTTTTTCTTATACTACCATATTAAACCAAACCATAGATTTATTAGGAATAAATAAAATATTTACTTATTAGACGATATTAAATAGATCTTGATTTGAATAAATAAATATATTTAAAATTAATCATTTTAATTGTGGAACGCAATAGAAAAGATTTGATTTCACGAAAAATCTAGTTGATTCAAATTAAAAAAAAAAGGATGAAATCATTTTTATCTCGAAAGATGCTAATAATTCTTCTCCCATGATGCCCCCAACTCTGTTCCATCTTGCCCCGCATATGGGGTAAGGCAGAGATAATGAAGGTTTAATTAAAAATATATATTTTATATTAACAAAGACTATTTTTTTTGTTTTTGAAATTGAAGGATTAATAAATGTTGATTAATTTTACAAAATCATTGAAGTTGACTGATTCATGGCTATTGTTTTTTTTTTTTTTTAACATAGCCTTAGCGTTTTTATCTTGCTTCCACTTCCCCTATAGATGACATTTGTATGCATTAAAAAAACAGAAGGAAGCTCGTAAGTGGTCAGTAATTTGCGTAATTATTCATTTCGTCAATTCGCTGACATTGTCATCGTGTACAATCATGACTGGAGAAAGTAGAACAAAATAGCTCTCTCACCTATCCGGTGAGTGACGAGATCGATATACCGATAAATCATGGGAATCGTTGATAGACGCGGAAGTTCGTGCTCGATTAATCATGGCGATCTATACATGCGTAATAGACTTCTCTCTTCCTGACTCTCTCTCTCTCTCTCTCTCTCTCCCTCTCCCTCCCTCCCTCTCTCTCTCTCTCCCAAGCATTCCATCACATTCTCAGATACGATTGGGTTACCGACTACCACACAATTTTGGTATACGCATATGTGCTAGACCAAAAATAATTAAAGTGAATGCGGAAAAAAGGTTCGAGAAGGGAATACAGAGGGGCCGGAAACACGTTTATCGCCACAAACCTAATCAGAGCTTTCCGGAAATACTTGTGCCACGATCTCGTTCTCTCGAGACCACCAAGAATGGCCAAATATCGTTTCACGTACCCACACACATGGGCACATGTACCTGACACGTGGTTTCTATACCAACTAACGTCATACATCGTCCACGTGACTTTTATTAGAATTCATACATGCCACGGAAGGATGACCTGCCAGCAATACAGAGGGCGTTATCCGTTCTTTCACTTTTTACAAACTTTGGTTAAACTTGCTTCCTTCTTATGTCTATCTTTTCGGTTCAAAAAATAGGCACGTCTGGTACCGCAAGCGCTGTCAACAAAAACACGTCCCAGGAAAACGACTGTAACTTTTTTACCGTTTGAAATGTTTTAACCAAATTTTCTCACAACGTAGATTAAATGTCATAGTTTAAAATGTATATCATGGTTGTTCGATGAAATTCAATTTTATACACTAAAAAAATTCTTAAACATAACCTTACTTTTAGCCGTCTCAGGTGTATGTAGGCCCTTAAAAATTTAACTCTATTCTATTCTAATGCAAAGTTTAAAATGGCTACGGAATAATATTGAGACATCCGCTGTATTGGAGAAGAGCACTTAGCGAGAACTTAGCGAGCTGATAAATAAATAAAAACGATTTCCAATGAATGCATACGGGTGAGCAGCTATAAAAATCAAGTGTATAGAAAATTCGACGGATACAGAAAAGATTCGTATCGCTTTAGTTCCTTTTTATTTGATTTTTTATCGAATTGAAGGAAGTTCGTGTAGGTGGCGGACCTTTTTTTTACGTGGCAGCCCCTATTTACTCGGCCGGGTTCGTCGAAGTACCGGATACTGCGGTCGTTATGGAACTGTGGAAAGGAAAAAGCCAAAGAAGAAGCGAATTGGCGAAGAACGGTAGAAAGAAACAAAGAGAGAGAGAGGGGGGGAGAGAGAGAGAGAGAGAGAGAGAGAGAGAGAGAGAGAGAGAGAGAGAGAGAGAGAGAGAGAGAGAGAGAGAGAGAGAGAGAGAGAGAGAATGAGTGAGTGAAAGAGAGAAGGAAAGCTATAGAAATCGAGCATTCCCGAAAATTGTCCTGAGGACAAATATATCTGTATAGCGGGTGGTGGCTCAGTCGAGTGTTCCCGACGAGGTAAAACGGTTGAAAGTCTTCGTCAAGTGTCCGCTACGGCTACGGAAGTCGCGATCTCCCCGTAGAATATACCGGTTAGAACTGCAGCGGAAACGGAAAACGTTCCGAGGGCACACTCTTTTCGTGTCACCGAACTCCGGCGTCGGAGCTAAATGCCGACGCCCTCGGGTAAGCCTCCTCTTACCACTACGTGTGAACCCTAATTTCGTATAGCCGTACACCCACGCACACACACACACACACACATATACGCACACGCATACAAGCTTGATATGACAGGGACTGGCGCGGGTACAAATTGCCCACTCGATTCCGCCGTTTCTACTTGCCGCTTCTTCCGGCCTCAGCGAAAGTCGAGTAGATAAAGATGTTTTAATTGGTCGTTGCTAGATCCTTTTTTTTAAGTCCAGATTATTGAAGTACATAGTAAAACAGTGATCCTGCAAATGAATGTTGTGAATATTTTTTTTTTTTTCATAACGCTTCGAAAATACGTATTTTATACGAGCAGTGAAATGGTTACTCGGAAATATGTGTATTTCGTATGCGGGGTGTGTAAATTGAGGTATTACGGGATGAATATTAAAAAATCGCCAAAAATCTTGAAAATTTGAGGAATGATAGTTCTTGATAGAATAATAATACATAAATTATTTTAGAATTGTTCACTTAATAATTTAGTAGTTACACATATATTAATCTTTGGTATTAATCATAATTAATTTTTGGCCTATATATATTATAATCGGACACATGTCGGAATAAATACCTTTTTTCGAACGCTCACTATGCTATTATTTTTTCTCAAAAGTAGCATATCTAAGGAGTATCACATCCAAATTTTAGGTAAAAATGTTGAAAATTCGCGGAACTATGATTTTTTTGAGGGAAAAAGTGCCTTTTTTGCGTTTACACCTCTCTATGAATTTTTTTTAACACGTCGCCATTTTATTTCTTATAAATAAATTTTTCGTACATTATGTAGAAAGTTTAAAGCATGTTCCGTAATTTTTTGAACCACTTCGGACGGATAGTTTGGTCACAATACTTTTTTGAAAACTGACTGCAGACGGTTGCAAAACGAATGGAACTAAATCGCCGTAAATACGAAAAATATTATATCATCACGATTTAGGGTTAAGTGATTGATTATGCTAAGTTTCAAATTAATCGACTCATTAATTGTCGAGAATTTAATTAAAGTAATGAGGGGTATCGCCTTTTTTAACGATGAATTAAGGCCTTAGGCCACGCTAGGATTTTCCAAAAATCGATTTTTTTTGTTAAAAATGTACCTTAGTACCTATAAAATTATATTCCAAAATATTATGGGTGTGAAAAATCTCATGAATCAAGAGGGGTTGCGCTAGAACTCGATTTTCGAGTTCTAGCGCAACCCCTCTTGTTTCGTGTCGTGGATATCTACTAACTTTAAACGCATTTATCTCAAAACTACATTTTTCAAGTCGGTCGGACTCATAACTCAAACAAATTTCAACCGATTCACTTGAAATTTTAATTGTATATTTAGAATTTGACTTCAATTCTTATTGAAAGTGAAAAATTAACATTTCTAATTGTTAATTTATTATTAAATTAGCTATTTGTAAGGCTAAACATGTACGACATGATCTATACTTGTAAATCCACGATTCGCCCATTTTGGACTAACATTTTGCCCGATTACTTCAATTACACACCTCATGGTATGATTTCAAAAAAAAATAAAGATATAATTCGTTTTTTTTTCGACCGAAAAAAGTATTTTATTCAGATAATTTTGGAAAAAAGGGCAGTCCGATATCTCGAGGTGAATGTCACTTGGAAAAAAAGAGACAATTTCGTGACGAGCATAAAGAGAGACAGTATTGGGCGAGAGGGTACATCTGTTGCGATGGTAAAATTTCGACATCTGGTACCAGAATGCTTATGTGTCTCGAGGCCTTGATTATTGTCGCAAGGTCGTGCTAACCCTGTCAGTGTAGTGGAGATGTGTATGGAAATGGAATTTGGTGGTGTCGCACCAAACTCCCATAGCATTCACCACACTCTCTCGGTTTACATTCCACCCACGCACCTCCGACATACACGCGCACGTACATCTCTATGGCACCGCAAAAATGTACGTAATGGAGTAGGCAAGGCATCGAAAATGACATATCTTTGGTGAATACACGATGAAACGGTGATGAGACATTCTCGCGAATCGTGTGTGAAAGATGCACCACACTGTCGACAGGCTGTCAGAGTCTAGAAACGTCACACTCCAGACATGACTTTCTTCCGAAAGGTCACAACGCAGAAATGTTATATTCTCGAAAAGTCATCGTACGAAAAATGTCCGTGCATTAAATTCTAGAGAGATTTTCCTATTGACACATGCCACTAACATTTTGTAACTAAGGAAAAATGTCATAGGCCAAATTCTAAGATTCAATGCGTAGGATGTTTTTTCAACGATTTTCAACGTGTCAATGTTAAAAGTAGGAGAAAATAATACTCTCTAAATTTGAAAAGTTTCCAGTCTTATCAACAAAAAGTTATAGTAGAAAAAAATATCTTTTGCCGCCCGACTTATCCAAAAATCGATTTTTTTGTTTTGTTAAAAATGTACGTTAGTACCTATAAAATTATATTTAAAAAAATTATGGGTGTGAAAAATCTCTGAGTACTCGATTTTCGAATTCTAGCGCAACCCCTCTTGACTCATCTCGTGACTTTCCACTAACTTCAAACGCGTTTATCTCAAAACTACATTTTTAATTAAACTATTTTCTGACGATTTACTCATGGCATTTTAGACTTTTTGTTTTAGGAATGTGCCAATTTGACAAAAAAAAACAATATATCAAAAAAATCCTACGTACTTCTATAGCTATTCTAATATAAATAGCTGTCAAACGCTGTCAACAAAAACACGTCTCAGAAAAACGACTGTAACTTTTTTACCGTTTGAAATTTTTTAACCAAATTTTCACACAATGCAGATGAAATGTCATACTTTAAAATGTATATCATGGTTGTTCAATGAAATTCATTTTTATACACAAAAAAAAATCTTAAGCATAACCTTACTTTTAGCCGTCTCAGGTGTATGTCTCAGCCCTTAGATGAATTCGCATTCTAAATTCATTCATTCATTTGTTGTCTCAGTCACGCATTTTTTTTTATCTTTTTGTTAAAAAAAACGAAAAAATGCAATCTATATGGAAATTATAAAGAAAAAGGAGAAAAAAAAATTATCATCGCGAGATTTTTCTTCGCGCTTTACGAGAACCCCTCTCCATTCATTTATCGTCTAGGATTTTTTTCCTCTTATCTTTGCAGTAAGCGCTGATTGAAGTGTGATAGGTATGATGGTAAGTAAGAAGCGAGCGAGAAAAAGGAGTAGAAGGAAACAGAACGAAGCCACCGTCGAGAGGGTAAACGTAACACAGCAACAAAGTAAAAAGATCAACGCAGCTATATAGAATGAGAAGAAAAAAAAGAGAGAAAGAAGAGAAAGTAAAGCGAAAACGTAGGGGAATGAAAAAATTTCTTCGAGGTAAAATCTCATAACCCTTAGAAGGGGCTATCCCTACAACACTATGTGTACGGAATATTCCAAGCGAAAACAAAATTGCACTACTGTTTCGTCTTTTTATTTCTTTTTCCATCAAGTACATACCTTCATGGAACGAAACGAAATTTGATTCCGTTACACTAGATATAAAAAAAAAAAAATACCCACGAAATCATTCGTTTTATACTCGGCAATTGTTCGCGTTTTCCGAAATCGTTTGCCGACAGATTTTTCCGGTGATATCGTCAAAGCGATTAATGAAAAAAAAAAAATTTAATACCCGATGAAAATGGTCACTCGTTCCAGAACTTTAATTGGGTATTCTCATTAGAGTTAATAAATTCGTAAAAAACTTGCCAGCGATTAACCCGTCGCGGTCGAACGTTCTGGCACAGGGGGTCGCAATGACCCCAGCCATGTTTAAACGATTGCCTCGTTGACCGTATCGTTCCGAATGACTCATAAAAATTCAGGATGTTACTTTGAACGTTCTAAAATGTGGCACTCACCGTATTATATTTTTACCAAATTTTACAATGGCGGAAAAAAATCAACAAGTGTTCAATGCGTAAAAAAGCCATTTTTTTAAATCATAACTCTCGCAATTCTCAATTTTTTTTTAAATAAAATTGTAGGGTGGTACTCTCGAGAGTACCACCCTAAAATTTCGAGTGCTCATTCGAAAATACTGGCCTTTGAGTGTCTACCCTGAAAATTTCATAAGGAAATTCGCAGTAATGACGAAGTTATAGCGTTTTGTAACTGACCGGGTGAGCAACGACTAACGGTTGGGCGCAGGTAGACGCGGCCTTTGTCATCTGTTTGACTATGAGTTTGACTATGAATAAGGTTGACACAGCAAAAAAAAAGATCTAATGGAAGCGTCAACATCTAAGGAAGATACGCCATATGGCCCAGGAATCGACGATTTCATGTAAGTTTAAAATAAACCAGTTATTTCAGTCTAAAGTGTACTCAAAACTTTAAACGCGGTTCACTCGAAACTGTGTTTGCAAAATCGGTACGAGAAATATCTCCGCAACTACTTGACCGATCGGGATCAAGTTTTGCACAGTTATGCTTCACACAATAATCTAGTACTTATCGAGCCGTTTTTTCGATACCTGGCATAGTTTTTTCTTTCATCATAAGTACTGAACAATTTTGAGGCGAAAAATCGCCTGTTTTATTCCAGTGATTGCCATGACCCGAAAAAATTAAATTTTTGAATTCCGGCTCGATAAGTACTAGTTTT
Source organism: Ophion ventricosus (assembly GCA_963932345.1). Taxonomy (NCBI): domain Eukaryota; kingdom Metazoa; phylum Arthropoda; class Insecta; order Hymenoptera; family Ichneumonidae; genus Ophion; species Ophion ventricosus. The sequence continues at coordinate 1,454,400 of OZ010715.1, read as the reverse complement.
ATCTACCTATTTTAAGAAACAAATATTTTTTTAGATAAAAAATGGCAGAACCACGTCCGGTACCGCAAGCGCTGTCAACAAAAACACGTCCCAGGAAAACGACTGTAACTTTTTTACCGTTTGAAATTTTTTAACCAAATTTTCACACAATGTAGATGAAATGTCATACTTTAAAATGTATATCATGGTTGTTCAATAAAATTCAGTTTTATACACAAAAAAAATTCTTAAACATAACCTTACTTTTAGCCGTCTCAGGTATATGTAAGCCCTTCAAATAAAGCGCTGTCCTCCTCATCCTCTCTTCCCGATGCTCCAGATCGTACCCTCGCGCGCGGCCAACCTTTTTCTACCCTCTGCCGATTCACGGAGAAGGGAATTCGGGTCACGAGGGAATATCTCGACGGTATTGCTAACAAGCTCAAAGGAGAGAGGGAGAGAGAGACAGAGAGAGAGAGAGAGAGAGAGGGAGAGGGAGCGAGAGCGAGAGAGAAAGAGAGAGAAAGTGAGAAAGTTCTTTTTCTTACCACCGACCCTACCTTTCTTTTCATTCGTCTGTATCGTTCTCTCTCGAGAGCTACTACAATTTTGTGAAGAAAACAACCCAATATTGGATGCAAATAATTGTACAGCCTTTCCATTTGTCTCTTCATCGTAATGGAAAAAGCTGGAAAGGATAACTGGTTAGTGCGTTTATAAGGCTGTTATCGATTGAAGGAGTACAAAACAATTCATGTCGAACGAGGAATATCGAGTTGTAATAATGAAAGTTCTGCTTGACAAAAGCTGCTTTGTTTGAAGGAGGTTGGAGTGGTCCAGTTGAGTCGAATGATGGTTTGTGAGTTTTTTTTTCTTTTCAATAAACCTCAAAAAAAAATCATCCGAGGTATAGATTTATTCTGGAGATGCTAAATGTTCGTAAAATATATCATTAGAGGGCAATATTATGCATTTTTATGCTTTTATTACCTGAAAAAGGGAAAACTGTTGTGTTACTACCAACTTGAAAAATTACGAGGTGCGTAAATTAAGTAATGAGACTGTTTTTTTTCAATTTTTTAATAATTTTCACAAAGTTTTTGGCCCATGGACCGATACAATTTTTTGGAGGATTGGAGAGGGGGGTTGTTTGCTAGTTTTTTTAACCCTTAGACCCAATGTCCTAAGTGTTACGTTAATTGATATATGATTTTTTTCGTTTTTTTTTTAACCCTTCGTGGTCACCCTGGGTAGAATCGACCCGTCGATAAATTTTTGGCGTAAAACCATAAAATCGACCCAGTTCACATGTCGAAATAAATACCTTTTTTGGAACGCGCACTACGCTACCATTTTTTCCCAACAGTACCATATCTAAGGAGTATCACGTCCAAATTTTCGGTAAAAATGTTAAAAATTCAGGGAATTATGATTTTTTTTAGCGAAAAAGTGTCTTTTTTGCCTTTTCACCTCTTTATGATTTTTTTTTAACATGTCGCCATTTTATTTCTTATAAATAAATTTTTCGTACATCATCTAGAAAGTTCAAAGCATATTCCGTAATTTTTTGAATCACTTCGGACGGATAGTTTGGTCACAATACTTTTTTTGAAAACTGACTGGGTAGAATCGACCCAAGTGTGACCACGAAGGGTTAATTACCCGAAATTTTGCCTTCAAATCGTCATAATTTTCTTGTATGTGGTTGCAATAGCACGAAATAACTTTTGTTGCATGCATCCGGATTGAAGGAGGTCAATTTGAGCAAAATTTATAACTCGAGTTTAATAAAATCAACGGAAACATAAAGAGTCTTTTCTCAACCCTGACCCTGGAAAACTAGTATCTCTTATTTTGACCACATAATTAATGATTTCTATGACATGTAGCGTACCGTTTGAAAGGGTATAAACTAGAGAACTTTTTAAAACAAAGCTAAGTTCAAAATAGCCTTTAGTTTTTTTTTTAATGAATTTACAAGTTGACATTTTTCATACATTTACATATTTTAAAGACTTTGGAAGCTCATGAGTAATTTTCTTGAAACCAATTGTATCAAATAATGATTTATTTATAATAAACATACATTGCAGAATACAAGTAAAATATATTTCGTGCTATTACAACCACAAGTAAAAAAGTTATGACGATTTAAAGGCGAAATTTCGTGTAATTAAAGAAAAAACGAAAAAAAAAAATCATATCTCAATTACCGTGACACTTGGGACATAGGGTCCAAGGGTGAAAAAATTAGCAAATAATCCCCCCTCCCCCAATCCCTCAAAAAATTGTGTCAGTTTATGCGCCAAAAATCCTGTATATATATTTTTTTTCTTCATTATGCACGCAACTCTGCATTTCGAAGGATTACGAATTCAAACAGCCCCGAGAAACTACGTGAATGTAGGATAAAAATAAGGTCGTCTCTGTCTCGTTTACTCTCCACTAATTAATTTATTAAACAAGCGAGCCATGACCGAGAACATTCATTCAAATTCCACCAGAAGCCAGAACACCATCAGCGTGTACACACAATCGCACACCTACACCCACACACACACACACACACACACCCACACACGTATAGGTATGCGCGAACGCGCGTAAGCTCGATGATATTCAACGGAGCGAACCTTTCGACGTTGCAACTTTTGCTGTACACGAAGGCACGTGTACACCAATTGTTTCGTCCCAACGATGCTTTCCAAACTTTTCAAAATGTACGATCGCCCCAATTAACCCGCACCGACAAAAACAAATTAACCTATGCGAACAACAATAATGAGAAAAATAAAGCTTTACATTTCTCCTGGTGAATCGCAAGCGCCCCCACACAGCCAATGTGGCAAAATACAAAATGCCATTACTTTTCGAAACTAAAGGATATAATATCGCGTGTATACGTACGAGAGACACGAGGCAAAAGTTAATAACCGACCGTTATCGATGCTCGGTCAATTTCGCACAGCTAGCTTTTCCCGTCGATGCTCAACTTAAGCTGAATCGATAAATTTCGTCGAGTAGGCTATATCCCCACGCCGACACATCGTACATCGAGACTTCCCTACGAAAGGGCTGAACTATATAAAGGGTGGACCATTTAACGTGACCACCCCAAATATCTTCGTTGCCTTTAGAGTGACGAAAAAAATGTCAAGAGGTAATTTGATTGATTTCGAAGGGCTGATACAGTGGTGAAAAATTAATTTTTGTCAAGGTCATAGTTTTTGCGTTTTCAAGGTCATCAATGGTTTTTCAAATGGGAACATGTTTTTTTTTTATTAAGACGTTGTAGCTGATATTCAGACGAATCCAACGACCTACGATATCATGACCTTGAAATTCTTTTCACCAAAATAAACGTGTAAAAACGGGAAATCGTGATGGTATTGACAATGAGAATATCCGAATAATGCAATTGAATTTTTTGTGCAGAATATTTATTGTTACAAATGTTCGAAGCGATGGCCATTAACCTCGACACATTTTTGAAGACGTCGGATGAATGATTCTCTTGACCTTCGAATATTTTCTGGTGTGATAGCGACGCAGGTTATCCAACGGATACAATAATGTCAATAGTCGGAGATGTTTCTGATGTTTGTAAATACTGGCATTGTAACGTATTAAAACTGTAGTAGAGTGAAGAATGTTTACCATCTACCAGTATTAGAATCAGTAGACAAGTGTATCCATCCAAAGTAACATGTAATAACCGTATCGAAAATGGTATTGTACAGTCAAGCAAAGAAAGTGGACCTGCGCCGCTATCACACCAGAAACTATTCGAAGGTCAAGAGAATCATTCATCCGACGTCTTCAAAAATGTGTCGAGGTTAATGGCCATCACTTCAAATATTTGTTACAATCAATTTTCTACACAAAAAATTCAATTACATTATTCGGATATTCTTATTGTCATTACCATCACGATTTCCCGTTTTTACACGTGTATTTTGGTGAAAAATCATTTCAAGGTAATATCATAGGTCGTTGGATTGGTCTGAATATCAGCTACGACTTCTTAGTAAAAAAAAAAACATGTTCCCATTTGAAAAACCATTGATGACCTTGCGAACGCAAAAACTATGACCTTGACAAAAATGAATTTTTCACCTTCGAAATCAATCAAATTACCTCCTGACAATTTTTTCGTCACTCTAAAGGCAACGGAGATATTTGGGGTGGTCACGTTAAATGGTCCACCCTGTATATATATGTTCCTCCGTTCTCACGTTCTACCGTCTGAGGAGAACACCAAAACCGGCACACTTATCCCTATATCCACGTAGTATTTTATGCAACGACGTAAAGTTCACTCTATACGTATAGTACGACCGATATATACGCGTGTATAAAATTTTACATACACATTTGAAAATTTTATGTTGCATATCAAGACGAATCGAGGATTTCGTGACCTTTGGTATTTTTTTTACTTTTCACCTATTCGCAGACTCTTTATTGCTTTCGTAAAGAGATAACCAGAATTTTTGAAAAGTTGTTTAAGGTATTGATGGATGGATATTTAAAAAATCGCCAAAATTCTTGAAAATTTGAGAAATTATTGTTCTCGATAGAATTATCTATCAAGAACTCTCATCTCTAAATACTCGATACTCGATACTCATCTCTAAATACTCGATTTTCGAATTCTAGCGCAACCCCTCTTGATTCATGTCGTGACTTTTTACTAACCTTAAACGCGTTTATCTCACAACTACATTTTTCAAGTCGGCCGGACTCATAACTCAAACAAATTTCAACCGATTCACTTGAAATTTTAACTGTATATTTAGAATTACATTTTCTGAGGCACTACGTAGGATTTTTTTATTATATTGCATAGTTCCTTTTTTTATAAACAATTTTCTGATGATTTTCTCATGGCATTTTATCCTTTTTGTTTTAGAAATGCGCCATTTGGACAAAAAACAATATATCAAAAAAATCCTACCCACTTCTATAGCTATTCTTATATATAATCGAAAAAACTTTAGTGTCTCATCATAACTCAAAAATTATAGGAGCTGTGTGTCCATCCATTGACATTCCAGAAATAAAGGCGTCATCGGAAAAATGTTGCACAGTCGCCATTTTAACATGTATCGCTGTGAAAAAATAAATTTCTATAGTCAATTAGGTGTATAATAAAACGCCTATTCTGTAATTCCGATTTATTTTATGGTTTCGCTGAAAAAAAAATCACAAAATATACCCTTTTTTTCGCCTCTAAAGTGGCCTAAAGCCTTCATCAGAGATAACAGCTATTCGAACGTACAACATGTTCCTTAATTTTTCAAAATCGTTCTCATAATATAATCTAAAATATATATAAAATATAAAACAGAAAATATAAATTAAAAAAAAAGTTCGATGTTTACGATTCAGCCGCACTACAGTACTGCTATACTTTCTTAATACAATTTAACAATTTCGATAAATATTGCACGCGTTCTTCTTTCGAAAGTGTTAAAATTAATTTGATGAATATGCGGCAGTTCGCGTTGTAAAATTACTGACACATCGAAGTAGAATGAATTTCTGGTGAATGTTCGTGAATGGCCCGAACGTTCACACTGTAAGCCTGAAGGGGGAAAAAAAGTGAGGGCGTGATGTATATACGAGAGTCACGCAATAAATATTAAATAGCAGCTTGCTCGTCCGCGAGCAAGTGCGACAGAGAGAAAAAGATAAAAAGGGAACGACAGTTCGGCTCGAGGACGATAATCGTTGATGTAAGTTTGATCAGAAGAGATGTCGATACTTTGCGGTGACTGCCTTACCCACGGAGTTCCCGAGGCCCTCACATACAAACCCCTACACCCGGTGGCTCGGTCGCCGAGTTGGGCTACAGTAGAGTAGCCCATTTACGGTCAGACCACTTCGACGCGACTACTAGTCTCGTCTCATGGATCGTTGAACAAATATCGATTCTGACCAGTCACTATCGTGAAGCTTTGCATGTACAATATATTTTACCTTTCTCTATTCGTCTACATAGAAAATTATATATATATATATGGGGCATTCCATGCCAAATCGAACACTTTCCGGCCCGACCCTTTTCGATTTGGCTGAAACTTTAATATGTTATTGTTTTCTTCTTAAAACCCTTTTGTGATTTTTTTTCAAATTTTTCTACATAATCACAAATACGTAATTTGGAAAGAATTAAAACCACGATGGGCCTGGCGGCAAAAAATGATAAATTTATCATATTTTTTTTACAAAAAAGAAATCAAAAATCAAAAGTGGGGTTCTTTGAAAAAATCGCGTTTTTTTTTTGCAAAAAACTAAAAAATCATGTCAAAGATGACTTTGAATACTTGTCAAATTTTTTTTTTTTCATTAAGAACATTTCAAAACCAAGAATTAAAAAAAGAGATCTTCATCCTCCCATTTTTTAGAAAGTCATGAACATAGGAAAACAGAACGAGCGATTTTTTTAACAATTCACTACGTATTTGTGGTTGAAAAAAAAAAAATTGAAAAAATCATACAAGTGTTTCAAGACAATCGAAAAGGGTCGGGCGGGAAAGTGGTCGATTTGGCGTGGAATGTCCCATACATAGGGGATAGATATTTTGACCGAATTATATCTGTGTACTGTGCTGTAGCTGTGCCGGCTATCAACGCACCCGGCTATTTTAGAGGCGATTTAAATTTAAAAAATAAATGAATCGTTCGTTTTCACTTTCTAACCCAATTATTTTTTGAGCAATCGAAAAAAATGTGATTTTTAGTTTTTATTTTTTTTTTTTTAACTTGGATAGTTATGATGGACTCTTGTAGATTTTTTTAAATTACTTTTCGACAAAACACATCAATCGAATAGCTTTTCAAATATTTCAGAGCTAAATTTGAATTTTCGCAATGAAAAGACAATTAAAAAATGGCCATTTCAATGTGTTTCTTTGGAGGTGCCATTATGAAAATATTGCAAAATAATAGTTTTCTCGGGTTATTCACTTTCCAATTTGTTTCAATTTTATTGATTTGATACAACATTGTGAAAAAAATAAAATAAAAACCCAAAATGCTCAATTTTTTTCGTCAAATACTACTGATCACAAAAATACGCAAAATTTTTTTTTCGCAAAGGACTTGAAAAACCATTGAATATCATATTTTTCTCGGCCAAAAAAGCTCCGCGCCAGATACTTAAAAAAAAACACATGACTACTTTATAACTGTCACTCTGAATATATAAATAAATAAAACGTGCTTCAGCTGCTGGCAAATCCACAGTCATAGCGAGCATCAATTTGAATCTTACATTACCTCAATTTGAAGGTTGGTACCTCAATTTTAGGCCTGGCAGTCTATATGAATACGAGGTGTGTAGATTAAGTAATGAGTCTGACAACGTAGCGTTCGATCTGGCAATGAGGCCCGATTGCCAACGAAGGACTCGTGTCCTTGTGACTTTTTATCCTTCCCGAGATTGAAAAATCACCTCAAGAAACGTCATTTTGGGACACTCGAAAACATCAAAACATCTGTAATCGACCAGCTGAAGGCTAGTCCAGTATCCGAGTTCCAGCACTGCTATGAGGATTGGAAAAAACCGTCTTCAGTGCTGTGTGACTTCCCAATGGAATTTATTTTGACTGAGACAATATTGAATTGTAATTCTATACGAATAAAAAAAATGGTGATAGTGCAATATTGGTGTGCACAATAGAAAAGAATTTAATTCCCAGTTGGTCAGGTAATTATATATGTTTTCTTTCCGTGCTTCTTTCAGGATTACCCCTCTATCATAACTTTTTCCATTTACCCCATGTGCGAAGAGGAAGAAAGAAGCCAGAGAAAAGATAATTTATTTAACGAATATTTTTGTCATTCGAAGCCAAAGGTGTTCGACGTTGGTCACTATCTATTTATCGTTCTTGAGTGTATGTGCGGAAGAAGGGTCTCACGCGAAGTGACCGGATCCTCAGAGCCCAGGGGAAACGTCGTGTGTGTCCGACATCAAATGTCGCATCAACCGATCGATAAGTTCGTTTTATACGCGCGCACACACACACCCACACACACACACACCTACACACACATATCCAGCTATATATACACACGCATGCTGAGTTATTTTTCCCTTTCTTCACGTTGGAAGCTTCCCTCAAATCACACTTCGGAGAATTAACCCCCTGGAGAGATCTTCCACGTAGAAAACCATTGGAGCCGATGATGTGCCAATAAAGGGACTCGGCGATCCACTGTATCGTCCGTTTTCGCGTTCATGCTCCATTGAACGAGTATTTTGGACGCAACTATTAATAACGTCGTTATCTCGAACAATATTCCACTATCATCGCTGTACCTTTGTCAACTGAATGAGAAATAAATCATGACGAGGCACACGATTCATGAAACGTTCACTTTGGTCCGATCAATAATTCTATCAGGCTTATACTGCGCTGCCAAAAAAAAAAAGAATATTTAATTTAAATAGGATTTATTTAAATCAAATAGGTTTTTTTTCCTTTTCTCGCGGCCTACTACGATCCTGTTTCAATTTTTTTTTGTTCAAGCTATTCTTTTTAAATATAAAACATATTTAAATTAAATAAAGATAAGGATATATCGCACGAATACGAGAAAGGAATTTAAGTTCATGACACATAGTGCGGTGTGAAATAAAGTGAAGGGCTTACATACACCTGGGTAGGTAAAAAAGATCGTTTTTTTTTTTCAAAAAGGTGATCATTCGAAAGTACTGTTCTTTGAGTATCTACCCTGGAAATTTCATAAGGAAATTCGCAGTAATGACGAAGTTATAGCGTTTTGTAACTGACCGGGTGAGCAACGACTAACGGTTGGGGCGCAGGTAGACGCGGCCTTTGTCATCTGTTTGACTATGAGTTTGACTATGAATGAGGTTGACACAGCAAAAAAAAAAAAGATCTAATGGAAGCGTCAACATCTAAGGAAGATCCGTCATATGGCCCAGGAATCGACGATTTCATGTAAGTTTAAAATAAACCAGTTATTTCAGTCTAAAGTGTACTCAAAACTTTAAACGCGTTTTACTCGAAACAGTGTTTGCAAAATCGGTACGAGAAATATCTCCGCAACTACTGGACCGATCGGGATCAAGTTTTGCACAGTTATGCTTCACACAATAATCTAGTACTTATCGAGCCGTTTTTTGAGGCGAAAAATCGCCTGTTTTATTCCAGTGACTGCCATGATCCGAAAAAATTAAATTTTTAAATTCCGGCTCGATAAGTACTAGTTTTATCTATCTACTTTGAGAAACAAATATATTTTTTTAGCTAAAAAATGGCAGAGGCACGTCTGGTACCGCAAACGCTGTCAACAAAAACACGTCCCAGGAAAACGGCTTCAACTTTTTTACCGTTTGAAATTTTTTAACCAAATCTTCACGCAATGTAGATAAAATGTCATACTTTAAAATGTATATCATGGTTGTTCGATAAAATTCAGTTTTATACACAAAAAAAATTCTTAAACATAACCTTACTTTTAGCCGTCTCAGGTGCATGTAAGCCCTTAACGAGACCTTGAAAAAAAACTATGACCAACTAGCCCGGACTTACCCTATATAAAATAGAAAAAATGTCGATAGTATGAAGAGTAAAAATGCGGGTAACGAATTAAATATGGGCAATATTCGCTCACTTTTCTAGAAACGAGTGACACGGTTTTTTCTTAATTGGCAAAAAAACTCCTCGACTCGCAAATGCTCCTCGATATTCCATTCCAAGCCATCACCAATTAACCAGTCCGAGCGCCAACGTGATTGATTATATCCTCTGGGTCAACGCGAATCGGCTTATCAAACATTTCTACCGTGTATTTGATTGGTCCAACCAGATATTAAAAATGCGTAACAGTAATTCGCGGCAGTTGAAGTGAAATTAGTTACTTTACGAGTGAATCCGATGAATTTATTAACGACGGGTACTGGATCCCATTGGGTAAAATAACCATTAGGGAAAATACTCGTCATAAAGTTGTGAATAAGACATAAACGAGTCCACCGCCATGTGCAGACAGAGAAGAACATAAAAGCAGCGTTTCCAATTAAAAATTGGTACTTCACAAAATGTGGCTCGCTTCGATGCTTGGATTTATAGAAATGTGAAACGTAAATTTTTTTTTACGCGACTATTAAAAATATAAAATAATTCTTATTTTTCACAAATACATTATAGTTTTATGAAGGAATAAAAAAAAATAAAATAAAAAAATATCGGAGATATAAGTCGTCTAGTAGGATTTTCAAACTGGTGGACAAAATATCTCGAGATCGACTCAACCGATTTTGATGAAATTTATACTACATATCCTTTATAATATTATCTAGGATGTAGCATAGGATTTTTTTCCGATTGGATGCCGCGTTCATTTTTTTTATAATTTTTAAAACTAAAATTTTTGGTAAAAATCACAGTTTTTTTTTCAAACAACTGTCATTCCTACAAAAAAAATGTTTTAATTTATTCCCTTTGCAACACGTTAGCTACCTTTGTTTACAACAGAATTCTTATTTTTCGTTTTACATACAATGTAAAACTTTTTACATACAATGTAAGACAATATTTCTGCACGTGAACACAATAGCGTTAAGGGGCCAGTCCACTTTGAAAATTTCAAAAAATCGATTTTTTTTTTACTGTTTTCGAAAGTACATACATTCAGAAATATTGTGTCAAAATTTTATGAAAATCCGAGCTCTCTAAGTCAAACTCGGCCCGATCGCCATCGGATTCGCCGACAATCGCGATGACGAGCGTGTTCGCTCTGCAAACCGCCGCAGTTCTGAGTGCTCAAAAGAGACCAGAACCAAACGAAAGCAAGCAAGACTTGAAGAAATCGACGATGATGAGCGATCAGAAGGGATTTTGTACGGTGCAGGAATTGCCGATTAAGTTTAGGTAAGAGTTTTTCATAGTATAAACTTCAAACGCGTTTTTCTCAAAACAACGTTTTCAAAATCTAGCTCCATCGTATCTCTAAAACTAATAAACCGATTCTCTTGAAATTTGAACCACATATTGTAAACATGATTCGCAACAAGATGACCCTCGATGGTTTGAAAATTTTTATTTTTACTCTTTTTTTTGCGAAAAACTGCGAAAAAGACGCGTTTCTTTTTACTTTTTTCGTTTTTCATCTGCCATTTTTTAATTTTTTGATAAAACTTTATATCCGAGGGTCATTTTGTAGCTGGTGTCATACTGAATCTAATGGACTTTGATTTTTTTGTTTCAGACAAGCCGTTGCCGAGTTGTGCTGGAGCTACCTAGCCCACCTATTTTTGAAGCGTTACGTTAAACTATAGTTTTTGTACTTAAAAATGAATAAAAATGAATTGAATTTTTTTTTTAAATGTGTTTCAAGACTTTATTCATCAAGCCTAACAACTTTTATATTCATATCTTTTATAAAATCCTAAAAAAAAAAATCGCGAAAATAGCCTTTTTTCGTGGCTCCAAAGTGGACTGGCCCCTTAATACCCTTGTATTTTCTTTTTCAATCGCTAATTTTATTACTTACCTTAGTGTCCCGGCTCTTCATTTCCTGTCGTTTAGGAACGACGCTATCACCATCAGCGTAAACGAGATTTCTAATGACACCGTTGAAGCGCGGCTCAAATATGACGCTCGGCAGAGCAAGCAGAGTTAATTTGCTGTTGTACCAGCTAGGCATACCACCGATGTAAACATCCGAATTTCCATTCAATCTTCCAAATTCGTATTCCTTGCCACGGGATGTCGACGTTGCCCCGACACCGTCCACCGTCAACGTCGTGTTCTCGTTGTTACGTGATATCTGTACTTTGTGCCATTGCCCATCGCCAAGATCATGTCCCACCGTAACGATTTGTGCTCCACCGCCAAGATTGTATCTAAGTCTCAGAGCACTCTCGACTAGTTTTATCTCGAAGAAGTCGTACGTACCGCCGTCATCGGTGTACAACAATAGGCCGTTGCCCTGCTCGGTTTTGAACTCGAAATCTAGTGTACCGTTCAACGCGGCGTTCCATTTGCGAAAGTGCGCGTAACTCGTCGACGAGCCCTCGAGCACGAATGACCAAGCGCGATTGGACAAAAGTCCAAAAAATGTTATCAATGAGAAATACAGCAGGGAATTCATCTTCCAAAATTTCGATGATTTTTTTCACTTGCTTTTGGTTTTTCGTCCTTTTTCTTCTTTTCCTTTTTTTTTTTATTATCGATCTTAATTATCGTGCTTTTAATAGCTCCTTGCTGAGTATTATTGCACTTTATTTAATTCATTCGAGCGTATTTTTTGTTCCGTCAACGTTCATTCGAATGTCATTGCATTTCGATCTTTCCAGGCAGCCAATATTTATTGGAGCTGCAACGTGACCGGGCACACGAGGACCATGGCCAAGCGGACGGAACCACATATGTTTGTAACTTTTTTTTTTTTTTATACGGATATGTACGTGTATGTAAAATGCAAGGAATACAGCGTTGAGGAAATTTTGCCTCAGCTCGATCGTCACGAATCGCGTTCTTTTTGTTTTTTCTTCTATTTACAAGACGTGTGATGGTTACGTGTATGGAAAAACGGACAAACCGGAAGCATCAACGTATACCGGCAACTCTTCGTTTCTTTATGCATCCGTTCGCCACCAAGAGACCTTCCCTCTCTCTCTCTCTCTCTCTCTCTCCCTCTCTCCCTCTCTCTCTCTCTCTCTCTCTCTCTCTCGTTGCAATGTTGATGCGAAAGTGCAGTACGCGAGTGAACTTTCACGTACTGTATCTATCTATCGATTTATATATTTTCCGATATAGTTATAGGAAGCGTGCCAAAGTTCGTCTTTTCCTTTCCTTTATTTGATATTCTCTTCTTGGTTTGCTCCGAACGATGGTTTTTTTTCTTCTTCTTCTTCTTCTTCTTCTTCTTCTTCTTTTCGTACGACCGCGTGGACCAGATCCAAAATGGAAAATGGGTTAACTGAAATAGCCGAGTGTGCTGGTGCAATCGGGTGACCTCGCTGTACGAATCACCTGATCCCTCGTACTCATTTGCTCCTACTCCTTCTCCCCCCCCCGTCCTTGTCACATTTAACCCCCTGTTTTTTTACCAATTTCACTTTTCCCGGCTTAAAAATCAACCAACCATTCCACAGGATTAATTTCCTCGCGGCTTGATACGAAGCTGTTTTTTTTTTCGCGCACTCTCACAACGGAAGTTGCGACGTTTTCACGACGAGGGATGAACTGGATCTTACTCACGGGCTTTTCGAAAATTCCATAGAGCGACGATCGAGAATTTTTATTTCTCTTTTTGCACAATTTCTACACTCCTTTGATCTTTTCACTCTTTCTTGAAGATTCGATTGAATTTTTCTGCTTGTTAGCCACTTTTTTTTCAATAAACCCGAACTGACATTTTGTGGTTTTTTTTTGTTCACCTCATACTGCACTACCTCGAAACTTTGACTTTTGCATCAACGATTTATTCGCGAAAGGTAAACATGTTCGGACGTTTTGCACTCTTCTTACTTTGGCCTTTGGACGAACGAAGAATTGACGTTTACGGGATTATTGTGACAATGCTGAAAATTGGAATAACGTTTCATGTAATTCGCGATGCGGAATGAAAATTTATTAATAAGTAAATATCTATATATATATATATCCGTAAATAAACGTATTCGTTGGATATTGTATTATTGATTGAGAGCACACTGACAGAAAAATACTTTTGATATTAACTAGATGCGTCTATTTGATTTTTTTTTAAATTCGAATTAACTAGATTTTTCGTGAAATCAAATTTTTCCTATTGCATTACATCATTAAAATGATTTATTTTAAATATATTCATTCATTCAAATCAAGATCTATTTAATATCGTTTAATAACTAAATATTTTATTTATTCCTGATAAATCTGTGATTTGTTTTCATCTGGTAGTATAAGACAAAAGAGACAGACGGAAAAATGCTACAAGATTCAATCTCTCAAAAATCTGATGGCTTTGTTTTCAGACTGTTGTAACATTCTGCAGTTGAGAAATTTTTTTTTTATCTTCTTATACATAAATAGTTGTGCCCGTTAATAAAAGGCACGACGATATCTTTTTTTTCTAAAATAGCCTTGATAGTGAAAAAAAAACAAAGAATAATCTAACTTTTTGTTCACTGCACTTTTATTAATTTGAATATATTTAATATTTAAAAAGAATAGCTTGAACAAATAACACAAAAAAACCTATTGGATTTAAATAGATCCTATTTAAATGAAATATTTTTTTTTGACAGTGCACTCCCGCTTCCAATGAGCAAAATACGACTTCCTCGCAGACGTTTGCACGAAACTTCCCAACGATGAGAAAGCAACACACGGAAACTCACACACGCGATCACTCACCCACGTGAACAAATGTTTGCCCCGAACTTCTTTTAAGTATCGAAGCGCGAAACGCGATTGCGAAGATGAAGAAGACGAAGATTTTGTGGTTTTTTGTTTTAACAGATGTACAAAAAAGACTTTGAGAAGTGGAAGGAAGAGAAGAAGAAAAAAGGAAGAGAATAAAGAGAAGAGGAAGAAGAAAAGACGTTTTTATTTCGTCCCTAGAGTTTTGTGTTTCTTATCATTTATCTATATCTCTCTCTCTCTCTCTCGCTCTCTCTCTCTCTCTCTCTCTCTCTCTCTCTCTCTCTCTCTCTCTCTCTCTCTCTCTCTATACGTTTTACTCTCTCGTATCGTCTCTCGCACAAAGTTATTTCACGATCGATCCGCGACTCGTGGCCCCGCTCACGTATCGCCCCATTTTTATCTCTCGTTATCTTTCTTTCTCTCCCACGCTCTCCGTATACTTTCTTCCTTGCGCGTAGCTTGTGCAGCAGCAGCAATACACTCCTGAGCGTTGTTGACTCGTTGTGCTGACCTCGTATATCAATGAATTTTATTTTTACCGCACTATGGTGTTTTTTTTTTCTCACGATTTCAACGAAAGCTCGAGCCTCCAAAAAGCTCTCGTCACCTTAATCCATCGACGTTTCGTTTGGAAGAGAAAAAGATTTAAGCATCGTTCATCCTTCACGACCAGCAAAACACGAGAATTCTTTTGTTTCGACAAACTACTCGTCGCTCACTGACGTTTGCCCAAGCTACTTTTTTTTCTTTCGACACCTAGATTCTCCGATTCTTTTCCATTTTCTTTTCGTTTTTTTTTTTTTCTCCACCGATTTATCTCGATTGCAGTATTTTATGATTCTTCTCACTCGATTTTCTACTTGGTTTTTTTTTTTTTTTATTTTTTCCCTTGAGTCTCTGGCAATTCTTTTGCTCGAACACTCGAGACCCTCACGACGGCGTTCACCGTTTATACTGACCCCCGGACTAAGAGAGTATCGTCGTCAGACGTCCGGCTGAACCGCCGGAGCGACGCCCCCGCAGCGCGACGCCGACGCCTCGCGTACCAAAGCGACGCAGGCGCCCTTCGGCACTGGCGAACGCTTTGGTACAAACGAAGTAGGGGAAGGAACGGCTGCAAGGGATGAAAGAGACGGAGAAAACATGTATGCGAGAATCTTGCGAGATGAAGGGAGAGGGACGAAGAGTGCATTGAAAAGAAGGGCTGTTCCGCATAAACATAGGACGGAGAAAGAAAAAAAAAAAAAGACAGGCGAAATTACCACGAGTCGTAGCAAGTAGAGGAAGGAATTGAATGACGGAAATGTTAAAAAGAAGGAAAAAAAAACGTACGGGAACGAATGGTATAAAAGAGTCGAGGGTGGGACAGTGTGTTGGACGCGCTCTCTTTCGAGATTGTTGAAGGAACGAAAGATTCTTCGTACATCGTGGATTAAAACGAGACGACGTAACTACGAAGGCAGGAACGTCACGAAACGAAAGAAATTTTTTATCTCTCGGTGCGAAGAAAAACGCGAGTGACATTTTTTTAATCCCTTGGAAGACCGGACACACGCCTCATAATATTCGCACAGCGATGTTGCAAATTTTTTTTTTAATTTTGCAAAAACGAAAAATGAGAAAGCATTTAAATGAAATTGAAAATCAGAAAAGATTGAATTGAATTGAATTTTAAGGCAGTAGTCTGCTTTACAGGCTTCAAAAAATCGATTTTTCGTTTTTGTCTTAAATCTATTCCAAAACTATCCAAGAATATGTGTTCAAAATTTTAGAGGCCAATTCGACATATTTTCGAAGCTAGATCAGTTTTAGTGGCCGAGCGTCGAGCAGGTGCGAATGCTCGGGCAGAACTTTACAGCCCGTTTTCTCGAGTTTTCATTTACACAAGTTTTGGAAAAGGGTGCCGGCGATAGTAAAAACAATATATGTCCGATCGAAAAAAACCAAAGTGATCTAGCTTCAGTATTGAATTATCTTCTATTTGAACTAAAAAAGTTGGACAAAAGTACTATTTAAATTACTTGTTTTGCAACTTAAAGTGAATTTTTTTTTTCAAAAAAGTGAATTTTTTTTTCAAACTTCGAAAAAATTTGGAATTTCGTCATTTCTTCGGTATTTTTTTAGTTCATATAGAAAAGGAACTTATAAAAACTAAAAAAAAATTTGGTTCCACTGTTTCAGATGCATCGCACGACCTCCATCACCGGCACCGATTTACGAGTGCACACTCCAGGCGCCCCAGAAAAATCGTTACAACTTTGGCAAATTTCAATAATTTGTAATAATAAAAATTGTTTTTTAAAGCTTGAATATAATATACTATCGTCTCAAAATTTCGTTTACCGCAATCATTTCCTTCCCTTTCAAAAAAATTGTTGAAAAAACGCTTTTTTTCGGCTCCTAAAGCAGACTACTGCCTTAATTGCACTCGTACGGAAGTTAATAAAGTTTTCAATAAATTCCACATTTATAATTGAATTGTCAATGCAGAATTGTTTTTGATCGAAAATTAAATGAATAAAAGTTAATCTTGTAATTTTGCAATTTAAGAATATTTAATCATTATATTTTATATTTCTTTTCAGCACAATCTGGTATTTTCACTCATCAATGGCATGAGTGTTTGAAGTTTCACTTATAACGAGCGTTGCTACCACGCATACAATTTTTTCTTAAATTTAAATCTAATCTTTATTTAATTTGTATATATTTAATATTGAAAAAGAATAGCTTGAAAATTAAAAAAAAATTGAAACAAATAGGATCGTAGTAAGCCATTAGACAAGGAAAAAAACCTATTTGATTGAAATCGATCCTATTTAAATTAACTTTTTTTTGACAGTGTATGCGTTATTTAAAATGACAAACAAAAATATAAAAGAAATTGATAACGTCGATCTAATTAAATTATTCGAAACTCCTGCAACATTTGTAAAATTTAATCTGCGTTATCGAAGCAACCATAAGAGATAATAATTCGTCTGATTCAGGTGGCAAGGCACGATGTATTGATTTGACCTGTAGAATGCCCTACGGATGGAATAATGTACGTTCGATTGGTGAGGACGACACAGCACGGATGAGACGAACGTGACGCGGTATACTTCGACAGAATGGAGCCGAGCCCTATAAATGTTTAAGAACGCGCTACTCTCTCTCTCTCTCTCTGTATTTTCATGCACTTTGTTTTTTTTTATATTCTCTCTGCAACCGATTTTCTTTATCACGCAGACTTCATTTCTTCAGATAAGGAACATCCAGGCCAGCCGAAAATATCGTGTTTTATCATTATTTGTTTAATTTCAATCGAATCAATATATAAGAAATAATTCTTGAAGAAATTGAAAAAAAAATTGAAACAAACAAGTTCGCAGCAGGTTGCGAGACAAGATAAAAACCTATTTTATTTTCATAGTTCGTATTTAAATGAAATATTTTTTTTTTGACAGTGAAGAGAGTGCAAGGGTTGGTAGCGAAGAAGACCACGAAAAGAAAGTTGAAGAGAATTGTGTAAAAATTGTACTCGCGAGATCCAGAAAATAAATAATGGACGAGCGATCGAGTCACGAGACCTTTTCCCGCGGAATCTTCACCAAATACAATGAAATATATATATATATATACAATATATATATGTGTATGTGAATGTGATAGTGAAAGAATAGTAAGACGAGTACTTGGTATATTTTTTACCTCGTGTCCGACCGGATACTGACATACTCTACTAGCTCGTCTGGCATCGCACTACGATAGGCCAGTGGCAGTGGTAACTGCCACAGCGGGAAGAGTAGGTCAGACGGCTTACGGCAATGCTCAGACCGCACAGCAGTCTTTTCAACTACTCTTCGCTGGCTCAGTGGCTCCCTCTACCCGCTCGTTACCTCCGGCTGACTCGCCGACTTACTGACTGAAGGAATTTCCGTTACTACTGATCAGGTATATGACACTGCTGGCATACCGTGTCCATCTTATTGACCCTATCCACGAGGAGCGCAGGTAGTCACTCGTGGTTGCCCAGCGTCTGCATTCGATTTATTAGCGATTTATTGTTTATTAACGATTTATTAGCGATTTATTATTTTCCCGTACTACAAATCAAATGGATCCGTGCGGAAAATTGGCAGGATATACCTAATACAATTCGGGGCCTTCAATGGATTGTTTGTGAATTCTATAAGTAGGATTTTCCGTATGTATGTACCTTAGTACATGTAAAATTATATTCCAAAAGATTATGGGTGTGAAAAATCTCTAAGTACTCGATTTTCGAATTCTAGCGCAACCCCTCTTGATTCGTGTCGTGACTTTCTACTAACTTTGAACGCGTTTATCTCAAAACTATATTTTTCAAGTCGGCCGGACTCATAAATCAAATAAATTTCAACCGATTCACTTAAAATTTTAACTGTTTATTTAGAATTACATTTTCTGAGGCACTCCGTAGGATTTTTTTATTATATTGCATAGTTCCTTTTTTATAAACAATTTTCTGACGATTTTCTCATGGCATTTGATGCTTTTTGTTTTAAAAATGCGCCATTTTGACAAAAAACAATATATCAAAAAAATCCTACGTACTTCTATACCTATTCTTATATATAATCGAAAAAACATTAGTGTCTAATCATAACTCAAAAATTATAGGAGCTGTTGGTCCGGCCGTTGACCTTCCAGAAATAAAGGCGTCATCGGAAAAACGCTGAAAAAAATCACAAAATATGCCCTTTTTTTGACTCTCCAGAGTTTTTTTGACTAGAGTGGCCTAAGGCCTTAATTAAATTTGAAAATTGAGGATTTTTTGTTATCGGACAGTTGAAACAGACGTACAGTCACTGTCAAAACCTCAGTCAAGTATCTTCGAATTTGACTTCAATTATTATTGAGGTGGAAAATTAACATTTGTAAGTGTTAATTTATTAAATCAGCTCTTCGTAAGGCTAATCATTAAACATGTGCGACATGATCTAGACTTGTAAATCCACTATTCACCCATTTTGGACTAACTTTTTGCTCGATAAGATTCGGGGTTGCTACAATATCGAAACAAGTAATTTTCTAGTATTTCATGGAATCAATTTTTGCTGTTACAAGCGTGTAAAGGGATAATTTCACGAAGGATCTCTTTAAAAGAACGTCGATCATCGTTCGCGCATTTGTTCGCTATTTTTACCACGATTTACACGATACGTCAACCACGTCTGACCATTGCTGCCCGGAACTACTTTTGCGAGTCTTGGATACTAGCAATTTGGCTGTCGCTGAATCCGCAGCGAATGGAAGAAGACGAGAAAGCAAAGGCGACGAGAATGAGAAATGCTCGGGAGAGAATGGTCGAAACAAGAGTGGCTAGTGCAACGAGAG
>OZ010715.1:1414047-1434470 GCA_963932345.1 Ophion ventricosus | reverse complement strand
AGAAAAGACTTTTTATGTTTCCGATGTTTTTATTAAGGGGTTACGTGGATTTCGAAGCTAAAAAAAGAACATTTTCTCTATTTTTTTGAAATATAATATATAAATTATTTTATTCAAAATGTTAGGCACATAAAAGAGCAACATTTCAACAATATTTTTAAAAAATTTCATCCAAAAATTTGGGAAATTCAGCCGGTGGGACCTCCGGAGACCCCTCGAAAAAAAGTGTCCTCATGGTGGTCAGGATAACTCATGATAGCTTTATCTGAAATTGAAAAACCAATTTTTTTCTGTTAGTAAATAAGTATGGCTCGTGATTGAACGAAGGATTTAAAAAAAAATTAAAATTTGAATTTTTGGCAGAGTCGCATTCAAAATAGATCAATTTTTGGTACAATTTACACTACGTATAGCCTTGTAAAATTAGTTGTAATGGAAAAAAAAAAAAAACTTGGCTCAATCACTAGTCAATGCTATTTTCAAGAAGTGTGCACAATTTCAATAAGATCGGTGCATTAGTTTTTGAGAAATCGTGTCCACCGACTTCAAAAATAGTGTTTTGAAAAAAAATGCGTATACCTGCGTCGCTCCCGGCTGGTCTTTCCCAACGGGGGGAATTCCCAAAAGCTCTCTCTCTCTCTCTCTCTCTCTCTCTCTCTCTCTCCTAGACTTTTACTCCGATTGACTTAAAACTTCAGGAGAATATTCTAGACATATTGTACTATTAGATAATAAAATTTAAAAAAATCGATTTATTGAAATGTTCAAACCCACGTAACCTCTTAAACTTGAGTTACAATTTTTCCTCAAATTAAACTCCTTTACTCGATATGCATGCAACAAAAGTTATTTCGTGCTGTTACAACCACAAACAAAAAAGTTACGACGATTTAAAGGCGAAATTTCGGGTTATTTAAAAACAAACGAAAAAAAAATCATATCTCAATTACCGTGATACTTAAGACGTAGGGTCTAAGGGTGAAAAAAATTAGTCATAACGCCCCCATGCGTCAAAAAATTGTGTCGGTCCATGTCCCAAACACCCTGTATATATGTGCGTGGGTGTGTGTGCATATATGAGCGCGCGCCAAACTCTACGTTGCACCCACACACTATCGTAGCCTTTTGCGCCAAACTACTTCCTTTGCATACTATATATATATATGTGTGTGTGTGTGTGGGGTGTGTGTATGTGCGTGGGTGGGAGTTAGTGTGTGTGGGTGGGTGGGTCGGTGCGTGTGCGTGGGTGCATGTGGGTGTGCGTGGGTGGATGTGGGTGTGTGTATATATATATATATATATATATATATTTACATATTCAGGTAACCCCTTAGTTCTCGAGATGGAAAAAATGCAAAAAAATTGCCCCTCTCCCTTTCCGTGGAATGGCGAGAGCGAAAAGTTTTCGCAATTTTAGCGTCGACGGTTTGGCGGGTGTGTCGAGGTGTACGGGACGAAGGGCTGAAAGTACAGTGAAAAGAGCGCAAAACTTGTCAACACTAGTGGCGACAATGACGGTGCCTCGTAAAGTGTGTTATACCGCATATTATATACATGTATATCAAGAGAGAGAGAAAGAGAGAGAGAGAGAGAGAGAGAGAGAGAGAGAGAGAGGAAGAAGAGAAAAAAAAACCGCCGTTTGCGAACGAGCGAATATTAACTCATGATGGCATTGCCCTCTACATAAGAAGACCCAAAACTAGAATCTTTTCCACCGTGAGCGGCGAATAAGTGAAAAAAAAATTAATCAAAATAATAAGTTGCCTCGTGAGGAGCTCAGTTTTTCATTTCAACATGACAATTTATGCGAATTCTTTTTTTGTTTGATTCGTTATTCATTTATCGCTTTGGTTGATTTGTTGTGTACACATTTTAATATAATAAAGTTTCCGTAATATGGGAAATTATCGAATTTACGTTTTCTTTTAAATGCAGCATGATCCTAGAAAAAAAATTTATTTCTATGTGAAATGTACAAATATTTTAAAACTACCGATGAACTGCACTTAGCAAAGATGGATTTTGAAATTGCTTGCAGGTTTTATGCTCGTTCAGACGAAGCTCAATTAATAGAATAAAATAGAGGTTGCGCTAGGATCACGAGGGGTTGCGCTAGAATTCGAAAATCGAGTACTTAGAGATTTTTCACGCCCATAATCTTTTGGAATATAATTTTATAGACACTAAGGTATCTTTTCAACAAAAAAGAAACGATTTTTGGAAAATCCAAGAGTGGCCTAAGGCCTTAAATTAAATATTCTTTTTTAAGCAGTGTAGTAAAGTTATTTTGAGCTGTGTTTTCCCTCTCTCTTTCGCCCCTCTCTCGCTCACACACACACACACACACACACACACACACAAACTTGGTATCTATCTAGTATTCTGCAGAATAGGCGACGATATCAAGATGACAAAGAGGAAAAGGCTGAAAAATATGAATTCCGATTTGGTGAGTGGACGATGATGACGATTATCGCTATTCACGAGTGCCCTCCCGAGCACTCGTGCACAAGAAACAGATACATACATACATAGAAATATATATATATATATATATATATATATATATATATATATACACACAATATTTTTCTCTAGCCGTCCCAAAAAGTGTAAATATATGTGAGAAGAATTGAAAATTACCGGAGCTAAAATCGGTCTCGTTGAACAAGAATATTCCACGAGTGTTATATGTATCGAGCTCAAGGGTACGTCGAGATAGAAGGGAGCAAGGTAACACCACGAGAATGAAAGGGCCCTTAATTAGAACAAACACGGTTCTCCATGGTGCGATAAATCGATTTATTCAAACAGAAGAAAATCAGTAAAATCTCGTTGAAAAATTTGCACGTCCAAGTGGCGAATTTAATTTCAAACTCATTCACGCTAACCGATTTTTAATCAAATCTACGCGTGAAATTTTAGATAATTTTTGAAGACACGAATCGGCATTAATCGCAACTTTTTTTTATTAAGGCTTTAGGCCACTCTAGGATTTTCCAAAAATCGATTTTTTTTGTTAAAAATGTACCTTAGTACCTATAAAATTATATTCCAAGAGATGATGGGTGTGAAAAATCTCTAAGTACTCGATTTTCGCATTCTAGAGCAACCCCTCTTGATTCGTGTCGTGACTTTCTACTAACTCTAAACGCGTTTATCTCAAAACTACATTTTTCAATTCGGCCGGACTCATAATTCAAACAAATTCAACCGATTCACTTGAAATTTCAACTGTATATTTATAATTACATTTTCTGAGGCAACGTACGATTTTTTTATTATATTGCATAGTTCCTTTTTCATAAACAATTTTCTGACGATTTTCTCATGGCATTTTATACTTTTTATTTTAGAAATGCGCCATTTTGACAAAAAAAAACAATATATCAAAAAAAATCCTACGTACTTCAATAGATATTCTTATATATAATCGAAAAAACCATAGTGTCTCATCATAACTAAAAAATTATAGGAGCTGTTGGTCCGGCCGTTGACCTTCCAGAAATAAAGGCGTCATCGGAAAAATGCTACACATTTGTCATTTTGACATGTATCGCTGTGAAAAAATAATTTTGTATAGTCAATTACCTGTATAATAAAACCCCTATTTTGTAATTCTGATTGATTTTATGGTTTCGCTGAAAAAAAAAATCACAAAATACGCCCGTTTTTTTTGGCCTCTGGAGTGGCCTAAGGCCTTAAGTAAAATGGACTTCGTCGCATTTACAGTAAACCGATTTGCAGAAATTGATAATATTATATATTCGTCTATTCTGACCAGAATTGTATATATTTTTCGTTTTACAGATCGTAACTTTCATATCCATTATGGGCCTTTGTACCTTGCGCAAATAACGTAAAAACTATACGAAATCCATGACGTAGGCAAAGACCCCGATATTTTCCAATACTAATGCGAAACTACGCGTTCTATGCTCCTGGCATCCATTGCGTGAAATCGACGATCGAAGAGGAAAGGCGGTGTGGAGGAAAGAAAAGAGGAGTGAAAAAAAAAAAATTGATAATCGAGCGTGAGACCGACAGGTGTATATTTTAAAACGAAACGCTCGCATTCTACGACCTCAAAAGCCAAAGATTTTATCGCCCGATACGTCGCTGCAGAGAGGATTGTGAAAGAGGGAACCGGGGTTGCTGCTCGGAGGGCTGAATATATACGAGTGTGAGCGAGAAGCGTGTGTTTACCTTATCGGCCGGTAGAGTGGCACCGCACGCTCAACTGCAAACAGCATATGCCAGGATTCCCTCGCGCCGTAAATGTACGTAAATGTGCTTGCATTAATATGGGACATTCGACGTGCAATATGGACCAGCGATCAAAACGCCCGCGAATGTTTCGGCCTTTTCTTTTTACCTTTCGTATTCTCCACTGAGACGGCAAAAATTCGCAACGTTGAGAAAAGTATGAAAAAAAGTAACAAATGTGGGGTAAAAGCCCACCCAGGTGTGGGGTAAAAACCGACCGAAGTTTCGGGACAAAACCCACCCAGGTGTGGGTTAAAAGCCCACCCCGGTGGGCTAAAAGCCCACCCAGGTGTAGGGTAAAATCGCACCCATGTGTGGGGTGAATCTCCCAGGCGCCGGGTTAAATCCCACCGAGGCGCGGCTAAAGCGCACCCTGGGATGGGGTGAAGCCCACCCAGGTGCCAGCGAACCCTACCCTGGCGGGGGATATAGCCTAATCTAGTGGGTATCGTCCTAGCTCGTCCTAGTCTCGGCATAGCCCACCATAGTGTGGGTTATAACCCACCCCGGTGTGGGTATAATCCATCCCTGCGTGGGTAAAGCCCGCCCCGTGTGGGGTAAGTACCCAGTATGGGGTAGTGCCCCTGGTGTGAGGTATAGTCGTCCTAGTGTAGGGTGTATCCCACCATGGTGTGGGTATAACACACCCTAGTGTGGGGATAACACACCCTAGAGTGGGATACATCCCACCCAGGTGTGGAGTATATCCCACCCTAGTGTGGGGTGGGTGACAAACAAGTTTAGGTTATTACGCCATGCGCGGATTGGGACTTCGCCTCATACTTGTAGGTACTTGTGGTAAAGCCCACATCAACGCGTGGTAAGGTCCACACTTGTCGAGGGCGTTTGATAGCTTTGATTTTCCACGTCATCACGACCATTTAGAAAATTCTGGGCCCAATCGAACGCTTGGAATTTACTCAACGTAGCATCACTGAACTGTGCTTGAAGTCTCTTCGAAATTCCACTCCATTGCATTGACCCTTATGCGCAAATTAAAGCCGTCAATTTTCATCAGGCCCTCCGGGGGAAAAAAAAGGCCCAAACAATTGGGATCAAGTTGCATAGATGGCTAAATAAAAATGGAAAAAAAAAGGACCAAATAACAGTGCACCGGCGATCCAGTATGGAATTCCTCGTAGTGTGTGTGTGCAGTGCGACACACCGCCTTCAGTAACGTGACTTCAACGATATTGATAACGTAAACGCCGAGGCACGCACATGTGCGGCAAAGACTGAAAGTGAAAACCTCAAAGACAGGCCGCGTGGCGAAAAAAAAAATAAAAGTATGGCAACAAAGTGGAGATCTCCCGCGTTCCCAATTACAGGCTCCGCGAAATTCTGATCGTGAGAGCCCTCCGCCTCCCCCTCACCGCCCCTTTTTATTCCTTCCCTACCGTCGATCATATTTATCCATTCGCTGTTTTCCATTCCAATGGAAGCGAATATCCATGGAAACACGAGGAATCATAATAACTTTGAAATATGTTGGACGATGAAAAGTTCGTGGCTTGGAAAATGCCAGGGAAAGATGTTTGCGTCATTTTGACAAAAAAACAATATATCAAAAAATCCTACGTCCTTCTATAGCTGTTCTTATATATAATCGGAAATACTTTAATGTCTCATCATAACTAAAAAATTTTAGGAGCTGTTGGTCCGGCCGTTGACTTTCCAGAAATATAGGCGTCATCGGAAAAATGCTGCACAGTCGCCATTTTGACGTGTATCGCTCTGAAAAAATAATTTTGTATAGTCAATTACGTGTATAATAAAACGTTTCGCTGAAAAAAATCACAAAATATGCCATTTCTTTGGCATCTAGAGTGGCCTAAAGCCTTAATACGTATTTGAAATTCTTGTGACCACGTCTCCGTCTTGAGCTACGTAGTGGACGCCGTCTGGATTCCGATGAGGATATCCCTTATAGAGAATCCGTATTATATCCTGATCAGGATCTGATCGGAACTTCGGTATCCCTAAGAAATTTCTGCACGGGCGGTTCCACTGATGCTGTGGACATCACGCACGGATCAAGCCTACCGAAACACAGCGTCCATGCCAGCCATGTCACTTCAGCATACAGGCTACCTTACTTTTGCCTGTTCAGGGTGTCTTCTTACTCCCGTATCCTCCCGTTCCACTGATTCGGTGGACATCCGGCACTTGTCAGGCGTGTCTTATTACGGTATTTCGGACAGCAGCTTGATAGCGGCCTGATCAGTCTTCAGGCTGCCGGTTTAAAATTTCTAGTCAGGTTCTTTTCGACATGGAATCCACCCATTACCAGAAGACTGGTAAAAAGTAGTGACTAGAGATGGACAGTACTTTGAATGGTCCATTTGTAACCATTTTTTCACAATAAAGACGTTCCGGGTGGAAAATTGGCAGAGCATCCCTAATACAATGCGGAGCTTTCAATGAATTATTTGAGGATTTCATCGTAGGGTTTTCCATAAAAGAGCCGGACCAGGCACCTATTAGGAAATGGTAGGGTAGATAAGTTGACTAAAACTATGGTCTAAGTACGAAGACCAAGTATGGACGAAGTTCATGCATTTTTCATGCGTCTCGACGGTAACCTTCCCTCAATGTGCTTTCAATGGACACATCTACCTCAACAAAAGATCACATCCTTCGAAGTTCATCTGTGACACGTTGAATGCTAATTAGAACAAAAGTATAACGCAAGGTCAACGACAACCCAGATTAACCAGATGACCACTGGGGTCTTGCACACAGGCTCACTAGTTTATTCGTTCATCATTCTACCTGCGGATGTGACAGTGCCGTAACGCTTTCGCCAGTTGCGCGATTATGAACGATGGGCCATAAGCCCGGTTGGTTCGTTTCAATGTGAAATCACTCGCTGGACAAGGCTCCTATCCGCGTATCACTTTAATATAGAAAGCCTCATCCTATGCGTGTATACCAGCTATGACTGAACCCGGCCACTGGCCTACGGGCATAACGATCCATATAACCTGCACGTAGAACTGTTTGTACAGTACAGCACGAGGAGTGCAGGGGTGTAAAAGCGTTGTACTGAGCAAGTGTACAACGCTATATGAGTGTGCAACTGACAGGCGTCAGTGGGACTTTGATACCCGCGGAAATCCAATTTCAAACGCGAAATATATACATTGAAATTCTCACCCTCTCTTCTCTCTCTCTCTCTCTCTCTCTCTCTCTCTCTCTCTCTCTCTCTCTCTCTCTCTCTCTCTCTCTCTTTCGCGTATGTACACTCATTACACATGTGCAGGCAGGGCACACGCGTTGAAACTCTCGGGCAGAGTGGCAGCAGGCGCACGACGTTATTGTGTCGCGATGTAGTGCTTGATCACGTGTGTGTGCGTGTGTGTGTGTGTGTGTGTGTGTGTGTGTGTGTGTGTGTGTGTGTGTGTGTGTGTGTGTGTGTGTGTACATGTACATTTCGGTATATATATAAATACAGTACTGGACAAAAAAAAGTACGCCCTAGTCAACATTTCTTACCGCACTAAAATTTACATAGCGGACTGAAAAATGAAGGTAATTGAATTTCCCAAGTGGCGTTTTAAAGAGGACAAGTTTACCTTTATTTTGCTTTTTTAGAAAATTCTCTACGATTCTTTTTCGCCCCGGTGCGCACTTTTGAACGTGGCCATTTTTCGGCTATTTTTTAGCCGTCGAAAATTAACTGAAAAGTTTGTAGAAAATTTTTTCCTCGGTTTTTTCCATGGTAAACTTGAAAAGGATATCAAAACCTACATTTTCGTTTTTTTAGAAATTCTCGTGCGATTTTTTTTCGCCCCAGTATTGCATTTTGAGCTAAAGAAAGACATGTTTCAGAAAAAAAGGCGTCATCGAAGAATTATAGGGTTTCAGAGGAAATGTCAAGAGGGTAAAAAGTTGCATGGGTTCACACTGGAGTGGCTAGAATTTATTCAGAATTTTTTTTAACTTTCGTTTACCATTTTAGGTTGGCACTTTGATGAGTGGGGTGGCTCCACTTGGGAATTATGGGGTCTCTAAGTACTCGATTTTCGAATTCTAGCGCAACCCCTCTTGATTGATGTCGTGACTTTCTACTAACTTTAAATGCGTTTATCTCAAAACTACATTTTTCAAGTCGGCCGGACTCATAACTCAAACAAATTTCAACCGATTCACTTGAAATTTTAACTCTATATTTAGAATTACATTTTCTGAATCACTACGTAGGATTTTTTAATTATATTGCATAGTTCCTTTTTTATAAACAATTTTCTGACGATTTTCTCATGGCCATTTTGACAAAAAACAATATATCAAAAAAATCGATTACGATACACATTCGCACAAACTTCTCGCTGCAGATGTGCGTACGTATATGTCACGTGGAGCACTGCGCGAAGTTCGCATCATCATCGATGCGAGATAGAAGCACCAGGAGGATCTTTTCAACGATTATGGTACACTCGAACTTCTCGGGATTCGGGACAAGGAGGTCTGAAAGCGGGAACCTTCGGAGTTCCTTGCGAAATATGTAAAATGTATCCGTCTCCGCGTGTCTATGCAAATGTATATATATATATATATATGCGTGGGCGTGTGGAGATTCCAAGTTTCGGAATTCGCGACTGGGCCGAAGGAGCTTCCGACGAAAAAAAAAAATATGAAGCCGCTACTAGCATATATCGTTGCGAAGCAAAAGGGCGCCGGCAAGATCGCCGGAACCGTCGAGCGACGCCTACGATACGCCGCTCTATTTTTTTTCCTAGCCGATGTATACGGGGATAAAGGAGGATAAGGGGATGCAGCGGGAACGCGGAGAGTCGCGGGGGCAGCTGCAGCCGAGCCTTTCAAGAGTTTTCGAAAGCAACGTAATATTGCAGCAAACGGGACAAGGAAAGCGCGGAGAAGAAGGGAGAACGCGGCGAAGAAGAGAGTAAGAGGGAGAGGAAGAGCGAAACCTAGGAAGAAAAAGTGAGAGAGAGAGAGGGAGAGAAAGGGAGAGAGACGGAGAGAGAGAGGGTGAGAGATAGAGAAAGAGAGGGAGGTCATACGAGTATGAAAGCACGGTATTATAGAGTACGTGTGCAGTTATAGCGAAGATAGAGTCTGGATGGAATAAAAAGTGGGCTAAGCACAGTGGGTTGAATGCTCTCTCTCTCTCTCTCGCTCTCTCTCTCTCTCTCTCTCTCTCTCTCTCTCTCTCTCTCTCTCTCTCTCTCTCTCTCTCTCTCTCTCTCTCTCTCTCTCTCTCTCTCTCTCTCTCTCTCCTCTCTCTAACTCTAACTCTAACTCTAACTCTAACTCTAACTCTAACTCCAACTCCAACTCCAACTCCAACTCCAACTCGAACTCGAACTCTAACTATAACTCTAACTTTAACTTTAACTCTAACTCTAACTCTAACTCTAACTCTAACTCCTAACTCTAACTCTAACTCTAACTCCAACTCCAACTCCAACTCCAACTCCAACTCCAACTCCAACTCCAACTCGAACTCGAACTCTAACTATAACTCTAACTTTAACTTTAACTCTAACTCTAACTCTAACTCTAACTCTAACTCCTAACTCTAACTCTAACTCTAACTCCAACTCCAACTCCAACTCCAACTCCAACTCCAACTCCAACTCCAACTCCAACTCCAACTCCAACTCCAACTCCAACTCCAACTCCAAGTCCATCTCCGCCTCCACCTTCACCTCCACCTCCACCTCCAACTCCAACTCCAACTCCAACTCCAACGCCAACGCCAACTCCAACTCCAGCTCCAACTCCAACTCCAACTCCAACTCTAACGCCAACTCCAACTCCAGCTCCAACTCCAACTCCAACTCCAACTCCAGCTCCAGCTCCAACTCCAACTCCAACTCTAGCTCCAGCTCCAGCTCCAGCTCCAGCTCCAGCTCCAGCTCCAGCTCCAACTCCAACTCCAACTCCAACTCTAAATCTAAATCTAAATCTAACTCTAACTCTAACTCTAACTCCAACTCCAACTCCAACTCCAACTCCAACTCCAACTCTAACTCTATTTGGATTCTGACTAGAGTACTCAATAATTCCGGATTAGGATCCTGGCTGGAATCCGATTTGCGAGCGTTACATTTCGTTCCCGGATCCGTGCCGATATCCGACTGGATCCCGATTGTAAAACCAGGATCCTAGTCCGAATCGGACTGTATCCACGACAATATTTCTGCACGGATATAGGACTTTTACGTCGATCAAGTTGTCAGTGCAATGAAGCACTGCCAATGGTTTTGAGTGTGGTAACGATCAATTCTGTTCCAAGCGTCTCCGTTGTACGGACAAGAAACAAAGCGCCAGCGATCCATTTAAACCCCAATGGTAAACGGGCCTTGTTCAGTCATAAAATAATATGGAAAACGTACTTCATCCCTTGGGTTACAGTATCGAGAGCTCTCACAGTGGACGTTCAAGAAAACTTTATCGCATCGTTTCCCTCAACAGAAGAACTTTTTTATATCTGAATAAGGATCGTATGGAAATTGGGCTTGAAAAAATTCAACTGGACGATGGTATGTCAACAGCATGGAGAAAAAACCCCATTTATATGTGCATAATGCAGTACACGAAGTAAGTGAATTCGCGTGTTGCGGAATGTGCGAACGTGTCGCTGTGAACAAGAGTGCCATGTCCCCCACGGAATTGTTGCAAGAGAACCGGTAAACGAGGGAAGAAAAAGAGTACTATCGTTGGAAAACGGATTGGCGAATTGGATAACTCATACTATAAGGTGAACAAGGGGAAAAGTGTACATATTCCATTTTGCTAGTCAGAAAAGCAATCGAGCAGAGGAGATAGCAATTTTCACCTCATCTCAGACACGACCGTGAGTTTGCCTCGGTAGGAAGAACGGAAAAGCAAGAGAGAGAGAGAGAGAGAGAGAGGTGGAACCGAGATGCGAACGGACCATCCTTGAACTCGTCCATCTCCCGCTCGTCGATGAACGTCTTCCCTTCATAACCAGAGAGGAAACATTTGTGACTATCTTCCACAATTTCCAGGACACTCGTTAACGTGCCGCCTCCTCCTGTCAGAAAACATTTTCATCGGAAATTAATTTTTGTCGTCCAATTTTCACGTGTAAACCGATAGATCATGAATACTCTTGGAACTTAATTGAAAACGGACTTGGAAATGGATCAATTAAAAGCATAACAGAAATTAAAAAAAAAAAATCACTATTTTATTAAAAAGAAATCTGCAACTAATGCACACAGAATTCTTGTTGAGACTTACGGCTACCATGCTCTGTCGAAAACAACGTACAGTGATTGGTTTAGAAGCTTCAAAAATAATGATTTTAATGATGAAGATGAAAAACGCTCTGGCGCATTGAAAAAGTTTGAAGACGAAGAATTGGAGGTATTACTTCACGAAGACTCATGTCAAACGCTGCCTGCACTTGCAGAATCATTAGGAATTGATCACACAACAGTTTCGAAACGTTTGAAAGCATTAGGAATGATTGAAAAGCAAGGACATTGGGTGCCGTACGAGTTGAAGCCACTTGTTCCGATCGATGGCACATGGCCTGGCTGAGCAGCACTTCCATTCTTATGAAGATGCCAAAAAAATGGCTCGACTCTTGGATAGCCTCAAAAGTCCTGTCGTTTATGCGAAAGGAATTAAAATGCTGCCAGAAAGATGTGATAAAGTGCTGTCTAGCGATGGACAATACTTTCAATGACATGTTTTTTTACTAATTTTTTACAAATAAAGTTTTAATTTTCACGAAAAAAACAGCGAGAACTTATTCAACATCCCAATAGTACAAGCTACGCCGTCTCTTGAAAATCCCTTTAACGGGCCAGTCCACTTTGAAAATTTCAAAAAATCGATTTTTTTTTACTGTTTTCGAAAGTACACACATTCAGAAATATTGTGTCAATATTGCCGATTGAGTTTAGGTAAGAGTTTTTCATAGTATAAACTTCAAACGCGTTTTTCTCGAAACAACGTTTTCAAAATCTAGCTCCATCGTATCTCTAAAACTAATAAACCGATTCTCGTGAAATTTGTACCACATATTGTAAACACGATTCGCAACGAGATGACCCTCGATGGTTTGAAAATTTTGATTTTTACTCTTTTTTTTTGCGAAAAACTGCGAAAAAAACGCGTTTTTTTTTACTTTTTTCGTTTTTCATCTGGCATTTTTTTATTTTTTGATAAAACTTTATATCCAAGGGTCATTTTGTAGCTGGTGTCATACTGAATCTAATGGACTTTGATTTTTTTGTTTCAGACAAGCCGTTGCCGAGTTGTGATGGAGCTACCTAGCCCACCTATTTTTGAGGCGTTACGTTATAGTTTTTGTACTTAAAAATGAATAAAAATGAATTAAATTTTTTTTTTAAATGTATTTCAAGACTTTATTTATCAAACCCAACAACTTTTATATTCATATCTTTTATAAAATCCTAAAAAAAAAAATCGCGAAAATAGCCTTTTTTTCGTGGCTCCAAAGTGGACTGGCCCCTTA
This sequence comes from Ophion ventricosus, assembly GCA_963932345.1. Lineage (NCBI taxonomy): Eukaryota > Metazoa > Arthropoda > Insecta > Hymenoptera > Ichneumonidae > Ophion > Ophion ventricosus. Next base: position 1,421,722 of record OZ010715.1, on the reverse strand, counting down.
AATTCGTACACACACCTAACACATCTCAATATTTCGTTAGACTCGCGTAATCAAGAATTTCGTCGATCAAAATGGTACTTTTTTTTCTGTATGCGAACTGCAAAAATTGCGCAGGATTCCGCCGGAATTTTCCAATCCGTATATCCTTTATTTTACTCTGCTCTTTTCACGATAAACCATTCGAGGGGACGGGACCGATGAGGAACAAACAGGATCACGAGGCACAAAGCGCAAACAAATACACAATGGAAAATATGATAAAGCGCGCGACGTGTATACGTGCAACGAAGTATTGTACGTCAGGTATTTCGAAACAATTGTCACAGGAACAATCAAATAAAAAGGGGTAAAAGAGTTTTTTTTTGGTATGGGTGTCTACGAGAGGTGAATGATAGCCGTGCACATGGGGCTCGTGATGCAAATGCATACACGTTGCACGTAATCGAATATCGAAGTACACGAAAGTTCTTCGAAATGGAGTTTCGATAGGTTCTTGTTAAGTGGGAATTTAGAACATGAAAAACCTCCCGGTTGCTCCATGGTAACGGGTATTTTAGTCATGAATAATGACGAGCAACAAACAGGATCAAATTTGAGAAAAAAAAAAAACAAAAATATGGAATGGAATATTGCCCGAAGTCGAAATTGATCTTTAGAAGAATCTTTAGATGAATCTTGGGAGACTCGTTAGGAAAAATCGATTTTTCGTATCCATTCTCAGGCATTCGATATTTTTAAGAATCGATTCGTCCGAGCTAGAATCGATTCTTTGTCTGGATGGAAAATAATCGGACGATTATTTCATCCAGCGCACCAGAAGAAAGACGCGAATCGACTTATTTCACTAAAAAAAAAAGTCGATTCGCGGTACACAACCTTGGCACTCGGAAAAGTAGATGTGAAAAAAAATATATAAAAAAAATTGACGGGACTATTAAATAGATAAAATAACTTTTATTTTTCACGAATACTAAAGTATTTGTAGTCGTGAACTATTAAATATATAAAATAATTTTACGGGAATATTAATATATAAAATACAATTCACGTATACGAAAGTATTTGTGAAAAATAAAAATTATTTTATCTATTTAATAGTCCCGTCAGTTTCACGAATAATAGTTTTCTAAATAAATAATAGTTTCATGAATAATATATTTATGAATAATAGTTTTACGAATAGAATCATTTATTTTTAGTACAGCAGAAAATAGAATATTAGTTTTATGAATAAATTTAGAAACAAAACGAATAACAAATATTAAAAAATAGTGGAGATATAAGTCGTCTAGTAGGACCTTCTTTTTAAACTGGTGGACAAAATATCTCAGGATCTACCTATGCGATTTTGATTAAATTTATACCATAAATTCTTCATAATATTATCTACTATGTGAGAGTAGGATTTTTTTGATTGGACATCGTGTTCATTTTTTATTAATTTTTAAAACTCACAATTTTGGTAAAAAAAAACAGTTTTTTTTTCAAACAACTGTCATTTCGACAAGATTATTTTTAATTTATTTTCCATATGCTACACTTCAGCTATTACCTTTCTTTACGAGAAAACTTTTTTTTAAATTTTTCAGCCGATGCCTGACAGAGAAAAAAATTCCACCGTCGACAATTTAAAAAAAGGGTCTAGACGGCATACCTCCGCTATTTTACCATTTTTTTTTTCATATCAATACTAAATATTCTTAATAATATTTTCTAAAATGTAACAGAATTTTTCTTATTGGATGCCGCGTTCGTTTTTTCAAATTTTTAAACCTCAAAATTTTGGTACAAATGTTTTTTTTTCCAAACAGCTGTCATTTCTACAAAAAAAAAATTCAAATGTTTTCCCTGTGCTACACTTTAGCTATTATCTTTCTTTACAAGCAATTTTTTTATTCTATTTTTTAGGCCATGCCTGACAGAGAAAAAAATTCTACCATCGGCAAGAATTTTCAAAAGAGTGTCCTGCGAAACTATTTATATCTCTGGCATTTTTTTTATTTGTTTTATTCGTTTTATTTTTTCAATTTGTTCGTAAACCTATAATGTACTTGTAAAAAATAAAAATTATCTTATACATTTGACAGTCGCGTCATAAAAAAAAAAATGTTTCCCTATTTTTCCGAGCGCCAGAATGGTGTTACGCCTTAAGCAAATCAAGAGAATCAATTCACACTTTATTCCAACGATACAAAATTCAACGTCACGCGTGACTTTTTCAATAGCCAAAATAATTTTTTCCACCGATGGAATGTAAAATTTTTAATTTCACAGCAAGTCCAATCGTTTTGTTTCAACTTCTGGTACTCCGAGGGATTATAAAAATGCGCAAGTTTCACGAGTCTCTTGTGAATTCCGGGGGCTTGTAGATTGGCCTGGTGCGCGAAAACGAAGATTTAAACAAAACAAAAAGGAAACGATAGGAGAGGATATTAAAAAGTGGAAAAAGAGGGAGAGCAATGTAGCTCGGTCGCAGAGCGAATGCTTTTGGAATACAGTATATCGTATAAGGTGCTGGAGTAGAGTTGGTGTTGAAGGAGAGTCCTCCTCTTCCTTGTCCGGAAAGAGGATGAAGTGAGCGCAGGAAAGCCGGATAATTAGAAAGTTTATCCAGAAAAGATCGGTGCAATCTCATTCCCATCAATTATTTTCTCTTTACGAGGGCAGCTGAAGAGAGAGAGAGAGAGAGAGAGAGAGAGAGAGAGAGAGAGAGAGAGACAGCGAGACAGCGAGAGAGTGTGAGAAAGGTGGAGTGAAAAGTGAGCACGGGATATCAGATTAGGTGTTGCCAGTATGCTCCATTTGCCTCAGCAATCCACCTGAACGGGGAAACTCGAAATTCGTCGAGCAAACTCGATAAGCAAGAGTGAAAAAATTCTACAGTCCGTTTCGTTTATTTGCACCTCTTCTGTACACTTTTTTTTACATCTTCATGTTTTTTTTTTCGATCCACCTATTAGAATGCGAAGAAAAAATATATTTAATTGAAATAGGATCTATTTGAATCAAATCGATTTTTTTCCTTGTCTAGAATAAATATAAAAAAATAAATATGAAAATATAGAACGCTAAGAATTGTTTAATTGAGTACCTAGTGAAAGTAAAGTTTAAAGACTGGTTACTGGATCAAAGAATTATGAAAAATTAGTTGATCATTATTTAAGATATTGCAAGAGTTTGATATCAATGTTAATGCGAAAGTATGATTAAAGCAAGTTTCATATTCCAAGTGTATGACGTAATTTTCGTTCTTTGTGTGAAATTTTATGTGAAAAAAAATTCTGTAAAATTGAATTTGAATCTTTATGTGAAAAAAAAGAAAAATGATGTGCATCTGTATGTGAAAAAAAAATAATGTGTAATTTTATGTAAAAAAAAAATTATGTAAAATTTTATGTGAAAAAAAATTATGTGAAATTTTATGTGAAAACAAAACAAAAATTATGTGAAATTGTATGTAAAAAAAAAAATTATACGAAATTTGATGTGAAAAAAAAACAAATTATGTGTAATTTTATGTGAAATGTTATGCAAAAAAAAAATTATGTGAAATTTTATGTGAAAAAAAAAACTTATGTGAAATTTTATGTGAAAAAAAAAATTATGTGAAATTGTATGTGAACAAAAAATATTGTGTAAAATTTTACGTGGAAACAAAACAAAAATTATGTAAAATTGTATGTAAAAAAAAATTATACGAAATTTTATGTGAAAGAAAAAACAAAAATTGTGTGTAATTTTATATGAAAAAAAAAAACAAAAATTATGTGTAACTTTATGTGAAAAAAAATACAAATTATGTGTAATTTTATGTGAAATTCTATGTGAAATTTTATGTGAAAAAAAATGATCCGAGATTTTCTGTCAAAAAAACTGATGTGAAATTTTATGTGAAAAAAAAATTATGTAAAATTTTGTGTGAAACAAAGATGATTGTGTTCAACGACAATTTTTGTCAGGCCAGCCCCTCCTAGTCCCCTGCCTCCCAGAAGAAAAATATTGGCTACGCTAATAATTGTGAGAGTTTTAAACAACACAAGAGCAAACACTTCATGGCCTTCTCACGTACTCTTATGAAAAAAATAATGTGTTACAAAAGAATACAGAGTTAGCTATTCGAAACATCAGCGAGACACTCGTAATGTTCCAACGCCAAATATCCGTTTTCTATAAAAACATATGTACCGTTTTTTATACGTTTTTATACCCACACATGTCCCTATCGATTTTGCTCGAAAGTCATTGGAAAATACAATCGGAATATAAAAATGGTTGCATATCCGATATGAAACGTATCCAACATATTTTCTCTAATCTGTATATCGAGAAACAGATGTACAGGGGTAGAGAAGTTATCGACAGTCCTGTCTCTCAAGCCGACTTTTCTGCTTCGTTCGTTTTAATATTCTCCAAGCAATTTAAAATCGTTTCGGCTCCATATGACAAATTGCATTTGAATCCTGGAAAAAAAAAAAAAAAACCAAGTCCTCTTTGAAAGCAAATAAAAAAAAAAAGACGAAGGACAACAAAGCGCACAGATTCCGAAAGACGAGCTGGAAACGCGAAGAGTGAAATCGTTGTTCATGGTTTTTGAGATTTTTGGGAAAATGAGATACTAATTCCCCGCTCGCCGAGTTGATCACGTTCTCACGAGGATGACAAGGACGAGAGGGTGTATTATCGAGGACGAGAATATCTCGTAGGGAACATCGTGCTCCTGACGTACATTCTTCATTTCAGACATTCGTTCACCAATTATAATTTCCCGTGACAGCAAAGCGGCTTTTACCTCGTTATTATTATTTGCTTACTCGTGCACAATGTTACAGATCTATATAGATATATATATATATATGAGGCATTTCACCCAACCATTTCACCTGGCCCGTGACTCCAACCATTTTTTACTTTCCTGATTTTTTTGTTGTTGTAAAATTGTACCCCATGAATGGACTATCCACACCAATTTTTAGATTTTTATCTTTTTTCTTTTAGGAGTTATAAATTTGAAAAAAAATCTCGATTTCGGAACTTTTGGAAACGTTCAAACGCTGATAACTCCTGGACTAATTGAGATATCGACAAATGTCAATATATATTTTGCATCTTGGAGCATACTTTCATGAAAAATATGAAAAAAAAAATTATTAATTATACTGGACCACGTATTTTTGGCTTCGAAAGTGGAAAATATTTTTTTCAATGATGATTGCCGTTTTTTAGTTTGTTCAAAAAATTCTTCAAAAAAGAGTGACCCATTCTATGATTTTTAAGACTAGTCTCATCCCGGACTCATTTTTCCTTCTATTTTTTTTCGAATTATTAAAAGAGAAATTATTAATTTCTCTTTTAATATTAATTAAAAGATTAATTAAAAGAGAGAATATTAATTAAAAGAGAAATTATTAATTTCTCTTTTAGTTTCGAATTATTAAAAGAGAACATTTTTTCCAGATTAAAGTGATAAAAATCTTTTGAAAAAAATATGATTAATTCGATGAAAAAAAATAGAAGGAAAAATGGGCCCACAATGAGACTAGTCTCAAAAATCATAGAATAGGTCACTCTCTTTGGACAATTGAAAAAAAGGGAATAATCTTTAAAAAAAAAAATAATATTCACTTTCGAAGAAGAAAATACGTGGTCCAGTAGAAATGATAATTTTTTTCATATTTTTTTTTCATAAAAGTATGCATCAAAATGAAAAAAAAAATATACACATTGATATTTGTCGATATCTCAATTAATTCAGGAGTTGTCAGCGTTTAAACGTTTCCAAAACTTCCGAAATTGACATTTTTTCGAAAATTATAACTTCTAAAAGAGAAGGGATAAAAATCTACAAATTGGTGTGGATATTCCTCTCATGGGGTACAATTTTACAACAACAAAAAATCAGGAAAATAAAGAATCCTCATATATATATATATACTGGATTTTCCTTATCCCTTCCACTGTACATTATCGAATACTCTGCCGCGTCTCGCGCTTAATTGAGTTTTTCACTATACGTTTGATATTCCATACAAGTCGCGGCGACGACTTCACGGATCCGAGAAATTTTTAATTCGAAGATCTTAACGACCGAAAATGCCCCGGCTCGAAAATATCCCGATATTTGGGGTAAAGCGTTGATTCGATTTTGGAACTTTGCACCCGACCGAGAAAAAAATTGTAGTTGAATGAGAAATGATACATGCCCATTTTATGGGCATGTATCAGGTGAACATACCCCCACAAATTTTCGAACAGAGTTTTCTCATAGTCGTTTGTTCAAATACCCGGGAACAAGATTCAAACGTGCCGCATTTCACGATATTCTCATATCACTTCTCATATAATAAATAATTAGATGAAAATGCACAGTAAATCGTCAAATCGTTTGATTTTGTCGCTCGGGGCAACGAGTAAAAAATTCGATAACTCTATTGGAAAAAATTCTGGATGAATGAACGTCCAATAGACGGGAAGGTATACGCGTATAGACTGCGAAAAAACAAATATTTAATTCAAATAGGATCTATTTTGATGAAATAGATTTTTATCTCGCGACCTACAACGACCCTATTTGTTTTAAATATATTTTTATTTAAATTTCTTTAAGGTATTCTTTTTAAATACAGTGAAACTTCAGTTATACGTTTTTCAAGGGGTACAGCAAGTATGACGTATAAATGAGAATAACGTAGAAGTGAAATAAGTCTGTATCGGAAACTCTTTAGCATTTGAAAATGCCGAACGGTGCATAATTCGCGATGTTTTTTTTTATAGCAGTACCTTTATTATGCTAATATTTGGTTTTGCAATTGAAAATTTGATTGGTAGTAACGAAGTAATGAGCCAAGTGAATCTTTTTTTTTTTTCATTTTCGTCCAGAATTTTTAATTGATGCGAGTTTGTAACATTCAAGCTTTGACGTTTTACACTGGAAAAGAACAGACATTTTCATAAAATTAGTTGTAATCGAAAAAAAAAACCTTCGTTCAATCACTAGTCAATGCTAGAAGTGTGCAAAATTTCAAAAAGATCGGTGCATTAGTTTTTGAGAAGTCGTGTCCACGAAAAATCTAGTTAATTCAAATTAAAAAAAAAAAAAAAAAACATCAAATAGACGCATCTCAATATCAAAAGAATATTTCTGTCAGTGTCTGTACGTCGCGGCACTGCGAAAGTATCGAGCAAAGAATAAATAGCCCGGCGTTTGAGAGCGAACGCTGACGTCATCTGGCGCTTGCTCAGTAAACTACGAAAAGTTAAGCAAGAGCACGTTGGTATAATCGTGCGATAGGACTCTGCAGAAACTTCAATTACAAAAAAAAAATACGCTACGATGATGAATATTCCTTATTTTTTAAAAAATTAAAAAAAAATTATAAAACGAAATTGTTCCGTAAAAACAGGCGTTTATTTTAGCTTTCAAATACGAACATTTCGAATGGCTCTTTAATTGAAAGAAAATCGTTTAACGTTATTGAGTCAATTTTTAATTTAAATGGTCCGAGAACAAAGCTCGATGAAAATGTCCTTTTAACGAATCGACAGTACGTGTTTGTTTTTTTTTTTTGCTCACCCCCACGGGACGAATTAAGCGCGAAACGATTCGATAACGAGAAAGAACACACACATCGCGCCCCAAAACGAGAGCGTTTAATCCACCCTTGATTTCTTTTTTTTT